>JAXQQM020076034.1:0-129590 GCA_034641835.2 Pinus albicaulis
CCTTCCCCTTCTTTGCTTTGGCCACCAAAGCGCAATTTTCTTCATCAGCTCCCTTTGATGAAGATCCATCTCGAGTAGTCCTCCTTATCTCCTCCTGCATGAGATCCGCCCAAAGGCGCTCCCATCCCGGCAGCTTCTCCCGACCATTGACGCTGTCTTGATATGAGTGCCAAGCCTTCGGAAGACCAAGGAGAGCCGGGTCGACCATGTCCTCTTCATCGACAGTAACCCCCACACTTCCCAGTTCATCTCTGCATTGAGTGAACTTCGTGAGGTATTTGGCGATACTGTCGCCCTTCTCCATCTTGATGTTCTTGAGCTTATCTTTGAGCGCCAGCTTCCTTTGGTCACTCTTACTCTGGAATAGATCTGTCAAAGCTTTCCACATTAAATATGGAGTAGCCTTTCCATGCAGGCTGGATACAATATGATCCTTGACGCCCTCCAACGGGATCCTTCGACACTTCGCCATCTTCTTTTTCCATGCATCGACTTCAGCAGGATCAGTGGGCTTTTGGACATCCGTATCTACGAACTCCTTGAGACCATTATCTTCTAATACTGCTTCCATGCGATCCTTCCATGCAACATAATTCGAACTGCCTTCAAGAGCATATTCGAGTCGCAAACCGTTGAAAGACATTTTCAACACTGGCACCAAGAAAACAAAACTGTTGCAAAACTTCGAATTCCACCTCAAAGCTCAACCGCTCTAGATCGTGAGAAAAAATTATTTCTAGCACAGAGATCGACTGCAAGGGGCGTTTACCAGACCTTTCACTTTCAGAAGAAAGATGAATCCGGAGGCTACCTGGCCCGCATGAAGACTCTGTCTACCGAAATAAGTTTGTAATCACTGTGATGATCAATCTCTGATTCAATAGCTCCGATAGCATGTAGAAATTTGCTGAATAATGATTAATTATCCACCAAGACTATCCTGATCACATACAATTCGAATTTATATGCAACACATAACCTCTTCCACTCAGATCATCAAACATGCGGAAATAAAATCAAGCGATAACACATCAAATCATCATACACATTAACACAGTATGTATGGGGAAAGCTTATAGCTGAAAACCCCGCAGCTATTGTGTATATTATAATGGAGAAATCATGTAACAAATTCAGTACAATACTCCTCACAAGTACTCAGTACTTTCTCATAAAGTTACACACAAACTAGCTTGGTTTTGAATAGGTTACTGGTTCAAAACTCACCACTAATTGCCTTGCCTCTATTGCGCAATCATGGCTTGTCTATATAGAGATCCAAGGTTCGAATCTCCTTGGCTTGACAGCGCAATCATCATGGGAAATTCCTCCAAGTGTGGTGCAAATCTCATGCACAACTGATGTCGCCACCGATAGCTAACTCCACCCTTTCATCTACCTCTTTCACTGGTCTCCACTGAACTGTCCATGCACTGTAGTGAACTGATGTGTTCTTGAGTTGAATAATGAGTTACTAATTAATGAATTAAATAATATTTAATTCACTCCACTCATAACTAATTGATTAGCTAGTTAAACTAATCTCAACTAGTTCAACTAAAATAAACACAACACAACTCCACTAGCTGTCTCATTAACTCCACCAAACTTCTGCCACTGAAGTCCTAACTGAATTCAACCATGCATGATGTCATCAAACCCTTGGGAATAGCGTAATTCCTCTGTCAGATGCATGAGCCACTTCCAAGGCTCGAACTGAAGTGCTCCAAGAGAGTAAACTGAAGTTTATAGTCTAAATATTATTAAGGGTAAATAATATTTGACTTCCCTATTTTAAGGAGAGGCAGTCTAAAAATAGAATTCGACCTATAGGTCCAAAAACTAGAGTCCCATCTATTTTTACCAACATGACCAATGCTCCAAGAATCTCATACTGCAATCCCCGGACCATGCTCCGTATGTCTAAAAATAGACATAGTCTAAAAATATATTTTGCGCCAGAATTTGCCTGCAGGCCCACTTAGTGAAGGCGACTTCATTTCACTAAGCTCCATCATCTTGCTGCATTTTCAACACTTGTTGAGTTGTAGCAAGAGTCTTTTGTTTCCCCTTGTTGTTGAACTTATTTTTTCTCAATTCTGGATGTAATTTCCAACAATGGTCTTCATCGTGGCATCTTTTGAACAATGTTTATAAGTTAGTTTCTCTAACTCTTTCTTAATGATATAATTCTTCTTTCCTTTGCCATTAAATTTCCCCTTTCCTTTGTCTCCATATTTAAAAGGTTTATTGCTATGCTCTTGAGGAACATTCTTGACTCTTGATTCTAAATGAGTTGCCTGAACACATACTTCATCTAGCTTGGTGGGGTTAAACATAGGTATAGTATGTCTCAAATAACTATGTAATCCACCTATATACTTAAGGAGAGTATCTTGTGAGGTCAAATAAACATCCAATATAGGTGCTCTTTTTCTAAATTCTTGTGTGTAACTTTGGACACTTTGACCTTTAGCTTGTCTAAAATTTTGCCAATCCATAATTTTTTTTTTGCATGTAATCTAATGGATAAAATTTCCTTCTTAATGCAACTATAAAATCATTCCAAAAATAGATAATTTTACCACTTTTACTCAAATCTTCTCGAGTTCTTCCCTCCCGCCACATGATGGTCGCACCTTCCAAGTGAAGAGAAGCAAGACGTTGGATCTTTGTGACATCATCGTCAATACTTTGAATCCTGCAATAGACTTCAATTTGACGAACTCAATTATCCAATTTTTCATCATTTACTTCCCCATTGTACATTGGCAATTCAAAATTGACATCAAGCTTAAGCAAAGGAGACTTAGCATGTACCCTTAGAGATGTAGGAGGATTAGGTATATGTGAATAAGGAGGTGAAGATGGAGGTGAAGGAGGAGGAGCAGGTGGAGGCTTGCTCCCATTACCACCATTACATTTTGGTTGATTAGAAATTTCTCCTTGCAACCATCTTGTTCTCTCATTATACAATACTTTCACCATCTCAGTCATATCAAAGAAAGTTTTTCTAAAATCTCTCTCATCCTTAGATATCATCTCTTGTCCTTGTCCTTCTTCATGTGCCATGACTTGTGAAGTTTTTGGTCTCCTTGAGCCAATTTGAGGGTTATGTTCTTAAATTTATCCTTCTCCTCTTCTCACGTAGAACTTGTAAGCATTCAAATACCTTGAAAATTCTATCAAACCTTCACAAAAGCCATGCTCTTATACCAAACTGATCCAAAAATAAACAGTGAAGTTTCCATAAATTAATTTGCAATCTTGTAAATGGATCATGATTGCAAAAGTACCAAAATTAATTAAATTTTGTATAATTTTAATAGTTAAAAATGGATAAACATGCAACATCAAACACAGGAAAATTGATAACGGAGTTCACCCCTCCTAGGATACATCTCCGGGTCTACCTTCCAATGGTGGAATTTATATTATATGCTCAAAAAATCCACATACAAACTTCAATATACAAAAATAACACTGTCATTGCGTTGAGAATTCCCAAAAACCCCCGTTGAGGCTCTTTTTTAGCCCAAAATGGTTGAAAAATGAGCAAGTTATGAACCTTTTTCCAAATAGTCTGCAAACTGCTCTACAAATCCCTCTGCTTTGCAAAAAAATTCAACATAACTCCTCTAGCATCACTAGTTGTTCGCTTTGGTTATCTTCTCGTAGGTCGGTGTTAGACAATATTTTGTCACATTCCATATTCCCTATCCAAAGTGTCGTCCTTTGTGGCACTCATGCCACAAATGTCGCAAAGTGAAAAAATCTATGAAAACATGTTCACCATGAATAACATGTTCAAAACATCCTTGAAGAAATGGAGAAGCAGTTCATTACAACAAATTTAGAGAAAGCTTGTAAAAACCCTAATTTGTAGCCCCATCGCGGGTCTCCCCTGTCTGCCCTCACCCTTGTCACCCTGTGTGTAATTGGTAAATAGTACTGGCAGTGCGAGAATTAAACTAAAAGTTGCGCTGGTCCTTTTCAGGCAAGTTCTCCAAAAATGGAGCATAATATTCTTCCTCTAGAAATCTCAAGAACGAAAGTCTGGTATTTGTTGGTTGAGGATATGGTCGAGTTCTCTCATTTTGAACCTTTAATCCTATCTTTAAGAAACCTCGTCTTTGAGATAAGGACTTTCCTCCCTCATTTTTGGATCCATAACATCTACAACTTCACTATCAATGAATGTCATGCCTTCCCCAAATGGTTTGTCATTACTAGTGTCCTTTCTAGTGCTCGGATGCTCCTAAATGTTATCAAAATTCCAAGGAGAAGGAGTGCTTGAAGTCTTTGGATTGCACTTGGAAACTTGTCCCGAAGGAGGTCCCCAACATCAAGGCACATGCTGTATGCTTCCCTCATTAATTTATCAATGATACAAAGCATGTTTTACTTTCCATAAGCTTGTAGATGATTTCTTGCTTAGTATGATGCTCATTCATTTGTCATATGGTTTACATTAGAATGAAATATATTATGCTTTCTTCATTTGTCATTGCTTGATCTCTCTTGTAGGTATTCGTGTGTAAATGAATAACGAGGAGCAAGCTTGGAAGTGACGAGATCAGGATTAACATCGACAAGAAATTGCATAGGAGCGAGGTAGGCCATCTTCCTCTCTCATGTCATTCTAATTTAATCTATGAGACTTTGCTTACTTTTGTCTCATTTGTTACTAGACCCACTCATTGGGCTAGAGGGATCGTTTCTATCCATAGAAAGGATTGCATATATAACAAAATGGTGGCTCTTTTGGGGAGCCTGTAGCCTCTTTAGTCCTTCATTTGTATTTTTCCTTCTTGTTTATTTTGGCCAACCATTGAACAACCCTTTGTTTGGATTGATTTTCAGTCTTTACTCTGCTTTGAAGGTGTCCCGGGGTATCAAATCTAGAGTTTCTATTTTATATTATCTTGGTTTTCCCTTATTTACTTCCATCAGCATGTTTTTGTATCAATTACAGTCATGCTTCCAGTGCGCATTTTATATGAAACAGTCGCGTTGTAGACCTCTGGTGTCAACTGGAAATCCGCACTAGTCTTTGAATGTGGAAATTTCTTGAGTCTTTGCTGAAAACTTTAGTGTGTTTTTATTCTTAATATTCTTCCTTTATTTTTCCTATATCGAGTTTTGATTGATTGCTTTCAATTTCTTGGTGGAATCCAAAATTTGTCCCATATTTGAAGTGGTAAATTGATATTTTTGATTGAGTCTTTCACATTTTGAGTTGATTTAGAGTTGTGTTTACAGCTTGTATCATTGGAAAGATACTGAATTTCTGTCCATGGAATAATAGTGGTTCTTTTGCATTCATAAGAAATTGATTTTTGCATTTAGTTAGTTTTCATTTCAAAAAATTTCTTTTCGTTAAGTGCATTAGGTTACTTGCATGGAAAAGTTATTTTTTGGAATTCATTATTGAAAATAGATCACATTTTTCGGTAATTGAAAACTAAAGAAGTGCATTTAAGTGAATTAGATCATTCAAAATGAAAAGAAAGTGAAAAAATCATATAAGTGCATCTTAGTAAAAGTGATTTTTTTTTTTAAGTTGCATTTGGGATAGTGAAAGTGAAAATCATATTTTTACTTTTTAGAATTGCATTTTTTGAATAGTGAAAAGAGAAAAGCTAGTTAAGGGCATTGTGTTTGCTGCATTATTTGTTTGATGCATCATTGTTTGAAATCTCATCCCTTATTAATTTAGATTTCATCAAATGGAAAGTGTCTTTATCTCATATAGGTGCATTTTAGGCATTTAGGTGACATCACTTTGAACCCAAAAATTGAAACTTAATTCAAGATCAACATTAAAATGAACCTCAATTAACCTAAGTAGCATTTGGAATTAGCACAAACATTTAGAGATTTGGGCTAGAGATGTGTTTCGATGTTGTAAAATTTAGCAACTGTTGCTAGCATCATGTGTTGCATCCTGGGGGTGATATCTCGTCCCACGTACGGAAGTATATAGGACTATGCTCCATGTATGGTAAGTATATGGGGACGCTCTCATCGAACGGTTACACATTAGGCAGTGCTACTACGGATTGAACTCTCATGTACAGTCGCATATATTTTGGGATACCCCACTAGGTTGTTATCCTGCCATAGGTAACTGAGTTGGCTTCCTTGTAAACCGTGATACACCGAACACAAAATTAAGGGAGATTGGTTGTCGTACATCAAGTCCTTAGTTCACCAAGGTGTATATTGAAGTTCAGGGTTGCTTGGTAATATTTTTGCCCAGATTACCCCTTTTGATTTATTTTTTATTGTTAAATTCTAAAACTTACTGCCCACGGTATAACATCCTACCCGAAGCATCGCTCCTTTACCTCATTATGACTGGTTAATTGAAATTTTTTAAAAGCCCAAAGTACTCATGTATCCTTTTTATTTTTTTTAAAAATACATCATGGTGGAACCTTCAAGTCCTTAGTTGCGCCATGCATAGAGTTCACCTTCCACATCCCCTTCACTTTCTGAACTCGACGGGTCTCCCCAAAGAGTCCCAAGTGAGATTCCTCACATTGTGTCGCAACCTCTTGAGAACCAGGGTGTTGAGATTGGTATTGTTTTGAGTATTCAACCCATCTCATCTTGACCACCTCCATCTGAGTTGGTTGCTTCGACCTAGGATTCTCCTCTGGATAGTCTTGAGCCTAATTCCAAGTTCTTACTTTTTCCTAAGAATCCACTCTTTGATCCCGAAGACGACCATATCTACTTGTTACCTCTACACTAGTAGAGTCCTTTTGATACTCCCAACATCTTGTTGGCCCCTTCCCTAGTGCGTCTCGGGTTCCCGCTCGAGAATTGCTTCCAACATGGAAACTAGTGATGATGATGCTCCATTCGAGGACTCTCCTCGGAGTACTCCTTTGGATACATCTGCAACCCATATCCCATAAGTAGGTCCACTACACCCACTGTTTATAAATTAGTATACAATAAGCATGCATACATCCAGATTCCCCTGATCTCACAATATTTAACTTCTTGCAAAATACAGAATCATTCCATTGTTAATCTTTTGCGGAAAATTAATTACACATGCATGTGAAGCATAAATAAAAACAATCGCACATAATATAGTTGTTTAATGGGAAAACCTGAAGCTAAAAACCCCAACTATCATATATTATGTATCATGGAGATCATGTAACAATCTCATACAAAGCTTAGTACATCAAGCTCTCAGTACAATCAATCGTCACACACTAACGTAGAAGAAATCTGCAAATCCATGCACCAATCTCTGCCCTCCTGCTAGCCTGCCTCCACTGCGCAATCCCTGCTGAAGAATAGCTCTGAATGAATTCGAATTACTCTTGCCTTGACTGTGTAATTATCATTGGAAACTCCAATGTATATGTAGATGCAATCAATGCATCACTATGGTCACAACAAATAGTCCATCTTGCCCTTTCACCTATCTCTCCACTGGGTCTCCACTGGAACTGACATGAACTGTAGTTAACTACTGTATTTGTTCAGTTGATTAATGAGTTATTATTTGTGAATTAATTAACTAATTTATTCACTCCACTCTCACTAGTGTATCATTCAGTTAGACTAGATACAACTAGCTCAATTGAGTCTAACTGAGTTAAACTGAATACAACTCCATGAACTACTCTTCCATCTCTATCATAACTTTGCCACTTCAGTTCTAACTGAGTCCTCCATGCATGAACCACCAGTAAACCCTAGGAATTCTGTAATTCCTTCAGCCCACTGATTTTCCAAATCTATGCACTGAAATTAAGTGCTCCAAGAGAATAAATAGCCTTCGCCCAATATTCTAAAAATAGAATTTAATCTATTTTTCCAACTTGACCAACCATCCACAAATAGCATCCTGCAACTTCTGAAATATGATCACCATGTCTAAAAATAGACTTGCGCCAAAAATAGCCTGCGGGACCACTTAGTGAAGGCGACTCTTTTCACTAAGCTCATCATCTTGTTGAATCTCAACGCTCCCTCTCAACAAGATAGGGATTATCTTTCACCCCGATCCTGCTTCTATGGTATTCGAATTTGCTCTTGGTGAGCGCCTTCGTCAGAATATCTGCATCCTGATCCTTCGTAGGAATGTACTGAAGCAACATGATCTTCCATTGCACACAATCTCTGATATGATGATACCGGATATCAATATGTTTAGATCTATCATGAAACACAGGATTAACTGAGAGTTTAATGCAACTCTGATTATCAAAATGTATCACTGTAGGATCTAAATGTGAACCGAACAAACCAACCAGGATCTTCCTCATCCAGATAGCCTCACATGCAGCTTGACTTGCTTCCATGTATTCTACTTCCACTGAACTGAGTGCCATAGATCTTTATTTCCTATTGTACCAAGAAGCTGTCGTAGATCCGATACTGAAAATCCCTCCTGATGTGCTCTTTCTGTCTGTTGGGCTGCCTGCCCAATCTGCACCCGTGAAGCCATGCAACTTCACCTCATTCATTTGTCTGTGCCATAAACCATACTCAGATTTGCCCCTGAGATATCTCAGGACATTCGTGCCTGCCTTCCAAAAGAGCTTGGTAGGCTTAACCATCGCTTGTGAAAGCTGGTTCACCGCATAGCATTCTGATCTTGTATTAACTAAATATATAAGTGAACCCACCAACTTTCGATAAACAGTGGCATCCACTACCTCTGTCGATGTAGCATCCTCTTTCCTCCACTTTCCTAGAAGAGGAGTGTCGATAGGCTTGTAGCCTTGCATGTGAAACTTCTCCAGTATCTCCTGGGCATACTTGTCTTGAGACACAAACAGTTCACCTTCCCGCTGCCATATTTCCAATCCAAGGAAATAATGAAGGAGACCCAAATCCTTCATCTCAAACTCCTTTGCAAGGTCTTCCTTGCATGAGTGTATCAATTGCTCATCACCCGTTAGTATTAAATCATCAACATAAAGAACAATGATTAAAAGCTTACCCTCCACCATAATTTGGTATAGGTTTACATCTGCCTCACTCTTGGTGAAGCCAAGTCCAGTGAAATAGTTGTCGATCCGAGTGTACCAAGCACGAGGTGCTTGCTTCAGCCCATGCAACGCTCTTTTGAGTCTACACACATGTGACTCACTGTTGAAGATCTCAAATCCTTTAGGCCGCTCAATGTACACCTCTTCCTCAATGATCCCATTAAGGAATGCAGTCTTCACATCCATCTGATGAATGTGCCAACCCATCTGTGTTGAGAGAGCAAGGATGGTCTGTATGGAAGAATACCGTGTTACAGGTGAAAATTTTTCTTCATAGTCAATCCCCTCGATCTGTGAGAAGCCCCGAGCAACAAATCTTGCCTTATACTTCTCGACGCTCCCATCAGCATCTTGCTTTACCTTGTAGATCCAACTTGATCCTACCACTGATTTTCTCACCGGCCTTGCAACAATCTCCCAAGAATTGTTTCTGACAATGGAGTCATAATCCTCCACCATGGCATCTACCCATGTGGGCTCCTGCACTGCTTCTTCAAAAGAAGATGGCTCTGTCACGATACACTTGCTCATAAGAGCCATGTATCCAGTAAATCGATCAGGTGACTGTCTCTGTTTGCGTTGTGACGTAGGACTCCTACATTCCGTGCTGCATCAAGCTTCAGTCTCTCAACTTCTGTGGTTCGCTTTCTGCCTTGTCTCATGTTTGGTTATGCATGAGTGGACTCCTCCACTCCATGAATCTCCTCCTGTGGCTGATCCACATCTAGAGGCTCATCTTTGGGAACAAGAAGTTCCTCCTCTGCGTTCAAGTGTAGCTCCCTCTCAAGCGACAACTTCATGGCTTTCACCTCATTGAATTGTATATCCCGTCGCACCACAGTCATCCAACTGTCTAGCAAATACACACGATAATTATGGGGTGTTTCTGTGTACCCCACAAATATCCCAACTTCTGCAGTTGGCTCCAGCTTCTTCCTGGCGTCCTTTGTCACATGAATGTAAACAGATGAGCCAAAAATATTCAAAAGAGAAATATCAGGCTTCTTACCAGTAAAAGCTTCTTTAGGTGTACTCATGCCAAGTACTCTATGAGGACAATGCTTTTGTACATAAACCGCATTGTTGCATGCTTCCGCCCACAAGTGCATCGGTAGGCCTTGTTCATGCAGCATCGCTCGTGCAACACCCACGATCGTTCTTTTCTTCCTCTCTGCGACCCCATTCTACTGTGGGTTATGAGGCACTATGAGTTCCCTTTGAATTCCTTCTTTGCTACAGAAGTCTTTGAATTTTCCTAAGATGTATTCACCACCATTATCGCTCCGTAGAGCTTTCACTTGCTTCCCCGACTCCTTCTCCACCAATGCTTTAAACTCACGAAACTTTGAGAATATTTAGCTCTTCTTTTACATGAAGAATATCCAGCATCTACGAGAATATTCATCAACAAATATAACATAATACCTGTGTTTTTATGTTGAAGCAACCGAGAAAGGTCCACACACGTCTATGTGAATTCTCTCCAGGATCACCGAAGCACGGTTCTCCTTCTTGTGAAAGTTGGTCTTCACAAACTTACCCATAATACATCCCTTGCACTGATCTGACTACGCAAGAGTACCCTTGGGAATTCCAGTAGAAATCTGCTGCAAAATCTTCAAGGCGCCATGGTGAAGATGGCCCAATCTCCTATGCCATAATTCGGCCTCATCCCGGCTCACCACTTCTTCTGCTTTGTCCACCATTACAAAGCAACCATCTACCTCCAGCTTGTAGAGATTATCAATTTGAACCCCTATCTTCTTGGTTTGACCCGTTGTTTTATGTCGAAGGAAGGCTTTTCCCTCGCTGAAAACAACATCATAACCTTTGTCTTCCAACATTGTGACCGAGGCCAAGTTCTTCTTCAGACCTAGAACATGCATAACATCCTTCAACAAGAATGGATTACTGGACCCCCTCTCAAAGGTAATGGTCCCAATGCTAATTGAATTGTATCGACCATCGTCGCCCATCTCTATATGCATCTGGAGGTCCTTCTCCTCCAAGTCACTAAACAACTCCTTGTCTCCCGTCATATGGAAAGATGCACCACTATCAATATACCACACCAATCCCATATAGCTTGAAACCAAGCATGTGATCAAAGAGAAATCAAGTTCAAATTTCAAGGCTAAGGCCTCTCTAGCTTCAGGTCCAGCAAAATTCTTTTTCTTCTTCTTATGTGGGTATTTAGTGGTGATTTCCCATGTTCATGACAGTGAAAACACTTCACCTTGGACAAATCCTGCTTCTTGCCTTTACCATCGGATTTTGAAGGAAATTTATTCCCTTTCCCTTTCCTTGCTTTGGCAGCCAAAGTGCAATTCTCTTCATCTTCATTCTTCGATGAATAGCCAACCCTGGTGCCCCACCTAATCTCCTCCTGCACAAGATCCAACCAAAGTCGCTCCCATCCCGGCAGTTTCTCCCGTCCATTGACAGAGTCTTCGTAGCTATGCCAACTCTTCAAAATCCCAAGGAGAGCCATGCTCACCAAGTCTTCATCATCAACAGTAATCCCCACACTTCCTAGTTCATCCCTACAATGGAAAAACTTCGTGAGATATTTTGGAATACTGTCGCTCTTCTCCATTTTTATTTTTCTGAGCTTTTCTTTAAGCGCCAACTTCCTATGGTCACTTCTACTTTGGAACAAATCTATCAAAGCCTTCCACATTAAGAATGGAGTTGATTTTCTAGGAATTCTAGACATAATATGGTCTTTCACACCTTCCAATAGAATTCTTCATGTCTTTGTTGTCTTCTTTTTCCATGCGTCAAGTAATGCAGCATCGCTAGTTCCCGGCTTAGGAACATCGCTATCAATGAACTCTTTAAATCCATTATCCTCCAGCACTGCTTCCATCCTATCCTTTCAGGCTATGTAACTCGAGCTCCCATCAAGGGCATACTCCAATCGCAACCCATTGAAAGACATTTCAATGTACACTCAACTTCTACACCAAGAATTTTCTGTAGCAAATTCGAATTGTCAACCAACACAAACTCAACAATTCTTCACAATTGCAATCTTCAAGAATTAACACTGCTCTGATACCATGTATAAATTAGCATACAATAAGCATGCATACATCTAGATTCCCCTGATCTCACAGTATTTAACTTCTTGCAAAATACAGAATCATTCCACTGTTAATATTTTGCGGAAAATTAATTGCACACACATGTGAAGCATAAATAAAAACAATCGCACATAACACAATTGTTCAACGGGAAAGCCTAAAGTTTAAAACCCCAAATATCATATATTATGTATCATGGAGATCATGTAACAATCTCATACAAAGCTTAGTACATCAAGCTCTCATTACAATCAATCGTCACACACTAACATAGAAGAAATTTACAAATTCATGCACCGATCTCTACCCTCCTGCTAGCCTGCCTCCACTGCACAATCCTTGCTGAAGATAGCTCTGAATGAATTCGAATTACCATTGCCTTGATTGTGTAATTATCATTGGAAACTCCAATGTATATCTAGATGTAATCAATGCATCACTATGGTCACAACAGATAGTCCATCTTGCCCTTTCACCTATCTCTCCACTGGGTCTCCACTAGAACTGACATGAACTATAGTTAACTGTTGTATTTTTTCAGTTGATTAATGAGTTATTATTTGTGAATTAATTAACTAATTAAGTCACTCCACTCTCCATTCAGTTAGACTAGATATAACTAGCTCAACTGAGTCTAACTGAGTTAAACTGAATACAACTGCGTGAACTACTCTTCCAACTCTATCATAACTTTTCCACTTCATTTCTAACTGAGTCCTCCATGCATGAACCACCAGTAAACCCTAGGAATTGTGTAATTCCTTCAGCCCACTAATTTTCCAAATATGTGCACTGAAATTAAGTGCTCCAAGAGAATAAGTTGTTGTTTTATTGTCGGATTATTATTAAGAGCTAATAATAATCGACACTTCTATTTTTAGATCAACGATCTATAAATAGAATTCACCCAATATTCTAAAAATATAATTTCATATATTTTTCCAAATTGACCAACCATCCACAAATAGCATCCTACAACTTCTGAAATATGATCACCATGTCTAAAAATAGACTT
Organism: Pinus albicaulis; assembly: GCA_034641835.2. NCBI lineage: Eukaryota > Viridiplantae > Streptophyta > Pinopsida > Pinales > Pinaceae > Pinus > Pinus albicaulis. Next base: position 13,128 of record JAXQQM020076034.1, read on the forward strand.
GCGCCAAAAATAGCCTGCGGGCCCACTTAGTGAAGGCGACTCTTTTCACTAATCTCATCATTTTATTGAATCTCAACACACTGGTCATAATACAACTTCGGTTCCACAAGGTTACACTTCCCTTGGTGACCTTGTCTCAGGCGCTTCTGGCATGACTTCGTTATATCACAATCCTATATGGTAAATTAGCGTCACTTCCACAACTGGTTATTTTGGTCCTAACATGTCAATGCCTACTACCCAGCCTACAATGACTGTAGGTTAGATATAGGTTACTCTTGGATCGTCTGCTCCATTGACCCTATCTACTAATTGTAGTTCCCCCCCTTAGTGGTCAGCCTATGGGTTCATCTATTCCGCAGTCTGGGGGGCAACCCTATATTCCTATTGGTTCCAGTGGGAACTACATGAACTATGGACCCGCATCGGGGGAAACTCAACCCACTGGTGCTATTCCTAACATGGGTGGAACGCTAGTTTCGTTTGTGGCCAATTTTGTCACAAAGGCACCTTTTCAAGGTCCTCAAATCCCTTCGAATCAACAAGCTTATGTTCAACATATGTATGTTCAACAACCTCATTTTCAACAATCATCTGTTCAATATCCATACTTTCACCAACCGCAAATCCCGCTGTCGAGAGTTTTTACCAATCCACAAGCAGGTCCCCAATCGCAATATGGTCCCAATCCCTTGTTGGGACAATCTGGAGTTTATCCTCTCAGACCTGGTATCCCTTACCAGCAACCCCAGCAAGGCCCTTATGAGCAGCTCCAATAGGGACCTAATACTCAATTTCAACTAGGGACTAACCCTTAGCTATAGCAAGGACCATACCAACAACCCCAACAAGGACCTAACCCTTAGTTTCAACAAGGGACGAACATTTAGTTGCAAAAAGGACAATTCCAACCACTGTAGCAAGGGCCTAATCAACCATTGCAGCAGGGGCCTTATCAGCAACTGCAGCAGGGGCCTAATCAACCATTTTAGCGGGGTCCTAACAAACCACTACAACAAGGGCCTTATTAGCAACTGTAGCAGGGGCCTAACCAACCATTGCAGTAGGGACCTTATCAGCAACTGCATCAAGGTCCTTACCAACAACCGCAACAAGATCCTTACCAGCAACTGCAACAAACACCCTTTTACCAAAAATATGGCCAATTTGGTACATATGGTCAAAACCAACCCCAATGGGGGCAGAACCAATTCCAACAAGGATGGAATAATCATATTGGTGCTTATCAGAGACCATATACCCCGTACAACCCTTAGTTCTCGTTTTTGGCAATCTTGGAATTATCGGACGTGTCAAGATTTACAAATGACCCAATACTCCATTCTACGTATTGGCCTCTGGTTCCAACCAAAATTCTTAAATATTGTCCTAAAATTGAAGGGAAGGTTAGAGAATACCCCCAAGCACACATCAGGACCTAACACCTTTGGTGTTCGTCCAACTCTTGGTTCGACGATTCCATTCGATTACGTCTTTTCCAACGTACTCTCATGTGTTGGGTGTGTGTTATATTCTTTACACAAATAGAAGTAGGCATGAAGCAAGGGGTAAGAGGGACATGGAAGACCGCCTACACATGCGTCGGGTGCAACTGGGGGTCACAGGGGGGCGATAGCCCCCCTGCACGGGGTCCGGAGAAATTCCCCGAAAAAAAATAAAAATAAAAATAAATAAATAATAAAAATAAAATAAAAATTGGACTCTTTATTAGGTTGGCGAACGCGACTATGGTTTTGTGCATGGGTTTGCACATGGTTTTTGACATGATGGTTTTCTGCTCATGGCATTTTTTAGATCCGGTCAAGGGAACTACGATTATGTTCTAATCCAGGGTGAATGGATTGGGGTTTATGAATGGTTCGACATGTATACATATGTGTTGTAACATTAAAATAAATATAATGAAAAATCAAGATGGTAGTCCCGGTTTGGGATCCAGGGGAAATCTTTGAGTATATTTGTTTTATGTTTTATGCTCTCTCTATTGTTTATTTTTTTATTTTTTGAGAATTTGTTTGTAGATAATTTTTGTACAATATTAAAACCTACATTTGGTATCAATGGGATGCCTTTGTTGCTGAGGGGTTTTTTGTTGGAGCCTATGGTAGACCATGTTTTGTGGGAGATCTGCGGGATCGATTCTTGCGATGAAAGAAGATGGTGAGAAATGGAAAGATAGAGATCGATAAATTCAATGGTCAAAGTTTTGAGTTGTGGAAGCTCAAGATGGAGGATCTGCTGGTGGATAAAGATCAGTGGATCGTGGTAGATCTAGGTACTAAACCAATGACAATGTAAAATGAAGATTGGGCGAAGTTGGATCAAAAGGAAAAGAGCACAACAGGGTTGTGTAGCTCAGATTCAGTATTTTTGAATGTATATGGGGAAGCTACGACGAAGAATTTTTGGGTCAAGTTAGGGACTTTGTACCAATCTATGTCTCTGGTGAATAAATTATTCCCGCGGGAAAAGCTGTATAACCTGAGGATGAAGGATGGAGACTTGGTGACGGAGCATCTGAACGCATTCAATACTGTGGTAAGTAAGCTATCATCTGTTGATTTTAAAATCTCAGATGAAGATAAGTGCATCAGTTTGTTTTGTTCTCTACCATATTCGTGGGATAGTCTGGATTGCAATAGGTAGCAATATAACTACCTTGAATTTTGATGAAATTGTCTTAGCTTGTTGTCAAATGAAATGAGATGGAAAAATATGGAGTGCTAGAATGGATATGACTTATTTGTACGAGGAAGGTCCCATAACAGAAACAAAAATAATTTTTCAAGTGGGAGATCTAAATCTCTAAGAAAACCTATAAAGGTGTGCTGGAAATGCGGAAAGGAAGGACATTTCAAAAAGGACTGCGGGTTTAAAGCTCCTGAGAAAGGAAATGGATCTGATGATGCTCCTTCTGCAGAGGCGAAAACCACCTCAGATGAAGGTGGGGATGTGTATTTGGTTTCTTCTTCAAATACACATGTAGATCATCAAGCGTGGTTGATTCACTTATGTGCATCCTTTCACTTCACTCCCCACAGGGAGTGGTTTCTGCGAGTATGAGAAGTATGATGGTGGTGATTTATTCTTAAGGGATGATAGGAAGGCCAAAGTCATCGGATGCAAAAAATTAAAGCTGAAACTGCAAGGTAGAAGGATTAGAACACTTCCTGGTGTTCTGCATATTCCTACATTGGCCAGAAATCTGGTTTCTTTAAGCAAGATGGATGATGCAGGCGTAAAAATAGTGTTTGAGAAAGATACCTGCGAGATGGTTCGGGGAGCACTGGTACTAATGTGGCGAGTTCGGATTGAAACCCTGTACAAGCTTCTGGGCAGCACTGTTATTGATAGGTGCAACAGTTATGTGGTTCATGAAAGTGGAGCAGAAAGCCAAACGGTCTCTCAAGAAAAGACCATGCTATGGCATCAAAAGCTTGGAAATATTGGACAGAAGGGCCTTCGGATACTGCATGGTAATGGTATGGTAGAAGGTATGTATAATTTCTCTATGGATTTCGACTTTCGTGAACATTGTGTATATGGGAAGAAGAATCGGGTGAGTTTTCCTTCTAGTGCTAAGAGGGCGAACAAGATATTAGAGCTTGTGCACAATGATGTCTTTGGATCTATGTCGGTTCCATCACTGGGTATGTCTATGTACTATGTTTCATTCATAGATGACTTATCAAGGAATACATGGATATATTTCTTGAGGAATAAATCTGAAGTATTTGACAGATTTAAAGAATTTAAGGCTCTAGTCGAAAACCAGATAGATAAGAAGATAAAGGTGTTGAGGACAGATAATGGTGAGAGTTCTACAAGAAGGAATTTTAAGAGTTTTGTAAGAAGTGTGGTATATCACAGTAGAATACTACTCCATACACACCTCATAAAAACAAAGTTGCGGACATAATGAATAGAACGTTGATGGAAAAGGTAAGAAGGATGCTCAGTGGTACCGGGTTAGGACATAAATTTTGGGGAAAGGCAGTGGAGACTGCATGTTACTTGGTTAACAAATCACATTCATCAATGTTGGAGGATAAGAATCCACATGAGGTATGGACTGGTAAGAAACCCTCTCTTTCACATCTGAGGGTATTTGGATGTGATGCATATGTACATGTTCCAAAGACGAAAGAACCAAGTTGGAGAATAAATCTGAAAGGTGCATCTTTATTAGGTATAAGGATGGTTTAAAAGGTTACAAGCTTTGGAACCCAGAAACGAGGAAGTTCGTGTACAACTAAGATGTGGTATTTAGAGAGGTGAAATATGTTGTTAAAAATGAATTCCTACCAAAGGAAAATGAGAAGATAAAATTTGAGCTAAAGGAGGAAGAATCGAACTCTACAACAGAACAAGATTAATAAGAGGAAGAGCCACAAACTCCAGCTGTGAGAAATCAGTTCAAGAAAGAAGGTAGCCAGAAAGGTTTAGACCATATGTTTTCTATTCAAATTTTGTTTTAACTACCACTAATGATGATCCCAAAACTTTCAGGGAGTCAGTGGATTCAGAGGATGGAAAACTCTAGAAGGAGGCCATGGTTGATGAAATGACATCCTTGCACAAAAATTAGGCATGGGATCTAGTGGAGTTGCCGACTACAAGGAATCCCATTGGGAGAAAATGGGTGTTTAAGAAGAAGATGAATGTAGAAGGCAAGGTGGAGAAATAAAAAGCTCAGTTGGTAGAAAAAGGTTATTCCCAAGTACCGGGAATTGATTTTGGTGATATTTTTTCTCTTGTTGCCAAGGTTACTTCTATTATATTACTTTTATCTATTGTTGCTGCATTTGATTTTGAGGTGGAATAGATGGATGAGAAGAAAACATTTCTTCATGGGGATTTAGAAGAGTAGACTACATGAAGCAACTTAAAGGATTTGCAGTGAAGGGAAATAAAGAACTGGTATGCAGGTTAAAAAATTCTTTGTATGGGTTAAAACAGTCACCAAGGATGTGGTATCAGAAATTTGATACCTATATACGAGGACTTGGCTTCACCAGAAGCAAAGAGGATCATTGTGTGTATTTTAAATTAATTGGTGACCCTGTTATTTATTTGGTCTTGTATGTGGATGGTTGCTCGTTTGAAATGATAAAGAAATTGTCAAGGATCTGAAGACCCAATTGTTCTCCAAATTCGACATGAAGGATCTTGGTGCTGCAAACTATATTTTGGGCATGGAAATCAAACGAGAGCAAAGAGGAAGCTATGGTTAAACTAGAGGAAGTATGTCGAGACAATATTGCAAAGGTTCAATATGCATGATAGTAAACCAATGAAGGTTCCTATTCATGTAGGTGTAAATCTATCTGTTGAATCGTGTCCCGAGACACAAGAAGAAGAAGAGGACATGTCCCACGTTTCATATGCAAGTGTAGTAGGTAGCCTGATATATGCAATGGTCTGTACTAGACCATAAATTTCACATGCAGTGGGAGTATTGAGGAATTTTATGTCAAAATCATGGAAGGAGAATTGGACAACAGTAAAGTTGGTTTTCAGATATTTGCGTGGCACTAGTGATTATGGTCTGTGCTACCAAGGAAGACCAAGATTGGACAGATTTTTGGACATTCATGGATTTGTTGATGCAGACTATGCTAAGATCTAGATCAAGGAAGATCTACAAGTGGGTATGTGTTTAGCCTATTTGAAGGTGTAGTTAGTTGGATGAGTAAAAGACAGTCTGTAGTGGCTCTATCAACTACAGAGGTAGAATACATGATAGCAACTAATGCAAGCAAGGAAGCAGTTTGGTTGCAGAGATTGTGTTCAAGTATGGGGTTGGTGCAGTGAGCTATAAGGATAGGTCGTGATAGCCAAAGTGAAATTTTGTTAACTAGGAACCCTGCTTATCATTCAAAGACAAAGCACATTGGTGTTCAGTATCACTTTGTGAGAGATATGGTTGAGGATAAAAAGGTGTTGCTGGTAAAGGTGGACACTTGAAAGAATTTTGCAGATGCATTGATGAAGTACGTGAGTGCTAAGAATTTCTCTTGGTGTATATAAACAATGGGCATTGCAGGGTTGGACCAATGACTAAGCTCTATTGCGGTCCTCTGTGGAAAGAAAACAACAAGTGGGAGAATGTTGGGCGTGTATTATATTCTTTCCACGATTAGAACTAGGTGTGAAGTGGGGGGTAAGAGGGGGGCGGAAGCTGCCCTACACTTTCATCAGGCGAAGCAGCGGGGGTGACATCCCCCCCTGTCGGGGTGTTAGCAAAGGAGCAGTATCCCCCCTGCATGGTGTCCGCGATAACACCCAAAAAAAAAAAAATTGGGACCCTATATTAGGTGGGTGCACTCGTCTATGGTTTTGTGCATGGGTTTGCACATGGTTTTGGGCATGATGGTTTTCTGATAATGGTATTTTGTAGATCTGGTCAAGGGAACTACGATTATGTTCTAATCCCGAGTTAATGGATTGGGGTTTATGAATGATTCGGCATGTATACACATTTTTTGCAACACTAAAAGGAATATAATGAAATATCAATCTTGACAGTCCCGGTTTGGGATCCAGGGGAAAATATCTATGTATTTCTTTTTTATGTTTTATGCTCTCTCTATTGTTTATTTTATGTTTTTTAAATAATTGGTTTGCAGATAATTTCTGTATAGGGTTAAAACCTACATCACAGGTGTTGTCACGAAGTGGTACATCGAGCTTCCTCGAGGTGCCTTCCAAGACTTTAATTCTTTAGCCATGGATTTTCTTACCCATTTTCAATTGTTTGTTCGGTATGAGACTAGGAATCATCTTCTAACATCGTTGTAACAATTGACGTCCACTTATATATCTGATCACATTCACAAATGAAGACACATACGTTGTCTCATTAAATTCGAAATCTCAGACCAACTGTTGACCGAATGGTTTACTAAATCATTCATTCCTAAAAACACCAAGGACATAGCCATGGGAAGTTATGTTACTAAAGAAAAAGCTATCGCTCGTGCCCAATACTTAGACTTAGTCTATTCACAATCGGGCACTCTGTATGAGTTACTTCCTAACGCCCCGCGGCCTTCAACAAATCCAGCATATTCCAAACCTACTGATTCAAAACCCATTGATGGTGTAATTGGATATGTTACTAAACAACCTAGTAGTACCCCTGCTAAGTCTGCCAAGTCCAAGTCAACTCCTGCCGCAACTCCTGATGTTGCAGCTAGTCAGAAGAATCCTGGTAAAACCTCAGAGGTTAATGTTATGCAATCTATCGTAACAGAAAAATCCAAAAGGGGTAAAGGTAAAGCTAAACCAGATACCCCTAAACAGTATTCACCCAAGATGTCTGCTGAAGATTTGTCAAAAACAAAGCCAACTTTTCCTTGTCTTATATGTGATGAGGATTATTAAACCAAAATCTTCCCTCAACGTGCCAAATTAAGTCATCTTCTAAAAGTAACCTCTATAATGCCAGTAGTATTGAAGGAACCTTTCCCATCATAGTAGAAGCATCTTGTAGATCAATCTCAAGGAAAAACCTCTGGTAGTTCCCAAGTACTTATGAGTGGTACAGAACCTATCAATGTTTTCACTAGATCAAAATATTACCCCAACTCCTGAGAATTATGTGGCAGAGAATGATGCTACTGACATACCTTCTTCCTCCACTCTATCCAATTCCGTTCTTCTCCATATTGAGAGACCTGGCACTAAATCCACGATCCGACCACCACCCAAAGGTGTTCTTTGGAAATCGGCTTATAATCTGAACGCCCGACCTACTCAACATTACAATATTGTATAACACTTAGCTTATGTGCATTCAGTGATGTCGGCTTTGGAGATCCTTCATATATCCCTGTCACAAAAGAAGCCTTTTCTATCAGATATAAGGGGAATTGATCCCACAGATTCAAATTTGATTACGTTTGATCTGGAAAACCATGTTCCTCACTTGCCGCCTAAACTTTTTTTCCTTATTCAAGTTGTCATCTTGGGCAAGACCATTCATCAGACTGTCGTTGATGAAGGTGATTCCACTTGTATTATGTTTATCGCATGTTGGAAATCCCTCGACTCTCCTCCTCTCAACCAGTCCCCCAATACTTTCGAAGCTTTTGATGGTAAAGGTGTTAGCCCGTATGGCATACTCAATGCTCTACCAATTCATTTGGAAGGAAAATTTGTTAATATAGAGGTCAAATTTGTTGACACACCTCTCAATTACAACCTCCTGCTTTTTCAGAGTTGGATAAACGCAATGGTTTGTGTACTCTCTACTTTATTTCACGTGCTTCGCTTTCCCCATCAAGAAAATATTATCACGATCGACTAGCTAGCATTCTTTTCCGACGATTCTTCGACTAGAAATGTGCCTTACATTGGAAAGTCAACCATACCTTATGAGAGTGTTGGAGCGGGTATTTTCAAAGACTCCTCTTTGATGGGAATTTTTTAGGTCCCTATATTACTAGTATAGTCCCTTATTGTTGTTAGTGTAACCCCCTTATTGTTATTTCTATACCCCACTAACCCCCATATTGTTATTATTGTGCCCTTACATTATTACTGTTAGGTCGGTTAGGATTACATTGTGGCCCCATGGACCCCTATATATAGAAAGGAGGTTTTGTAATTTGTATCATCGAATAATTTTTCATTTATGTAATGTGTTGGAGGTTGGCCCCTTGAAGTGGCGTATTTCTAAGGCATTGATCTGTCTTTTCTTCTATTTTTGGAGCTGGTTTCATAACATTTGGTATCAGAGCTTTGGATTCTAGGGTTTCGCTGCTCCAAACAGGTCATCGTGGAATTTTCACTATAATATTTTTTCTACGAAGGTTCAGAAGCTAAAAATTTTACAAAGCAAAGCTGAAATCCTGAGGAACATCGTGGACAAATTTCAGATCTTGATTCGCAATATTTTCAAAGATATGATCTGTGGAAGTTAGGTATTTTTTAGGCTCTCGAATTTCACTTAAAACAAATCATCGTGGAATTTTCGTTATAACTTTTGTTCTATGAAGGTTCATAAGCTGAAATTTTTATAGAGCAAAGACGAAATCCTATGGAACATCTTGTACAAATTTCAAATCTTGGTTCGCAATATTTTTGGAGATATGATCTGTGGAAGTTATATTTTTTTAGGCTCTTGAATTTTATCTCAAAGAGGTGACCGTGGGAAAATCGCCATAACTCTCTCTCTCTCTGAGCGTCGGATTGGAATTTTGTAAAAAGCAGCTGCAAGTAAATGGAATGTAGTTTTCTGTGTATCAATTTTAGAGCCGAAGGAGGAAACAGTGACATGTGGCACGTCGTACAAGTTTTCTCTACTGAACCAGTCCATAATTAGGTCATTGTGGGAGATTGGGCATAACTTTGTCTTGAAGAATCCAAATTAGGTCAGAGCTTTGGCATTCGAAAGAAGATTCAGAGTGATACTACAGGGCCGAATTTCAAATATTGAAGATCTGAAATAACAAATATAATTCAATTTCAATATTGCAGCTTGCTTGAAGAATCAATTTGAATTGATTCCAAGGGAATATAGTAGAATAGATATCAGTATTGGGTTCTAAAATGCCCACTAAAAATAATTCAACACCCATTAAGCCTTTAGAAGTCTCTACTACGGCTCCTGAAGGTGAAGAAATGCAACATGACATATCAAAATTACAAGAGCAAGTGCACCAAATTTCGCTCTCAGAAAGAGCAACAAAAAATGAAATGGATTTTTGAAGAAAGGTGTGGAAGCTAAGATGGATGGTTTGAAGAAAGTCATGGAAGCTACAATGGATGGTATGAAGAATGGTATGGAAGAAAAAATGGAAGATTTGAAGGAATACATGGAAGGTTTGAAGGAAGGTTTGTCAAAGTTGATACAAGAAATGATTTTTAATGGAAAAAAGATAGTAGGGAAACTCATGATGAGAACAAAATAAATGTTAATCGTGATTTCATAAACTCTAAAGTTGGATTTAAGAGCCACCATATTCCAAATATGGATATGAGGAATTTTTATGGCAAGGATCCCATAACATGGATACTATAGATGGAGCAATATTTTGATCTCAATAATGTGCAAAACACACAAAAGATACGCATTTCAACTTTACATTTAGAACAAAATATATTTGTATGGTATTGATGGCTTTTCTCCCGTAAAAAAATTGTCACTTGATCAATTTCTAAGGATGAAATGATAGCACATTATGAGGATACAAAGAGCAACACCTTCTTTAGCCAATTGATAAATCTCAAACAAAAGGGTTCAGTGGTAGAGCACATTGAGGACTTCCAAAAATTGAATATAAGGGTAACTGATATTCCAGAGGAACACATGATTGATGTCTTCATAGGGAATTTAAAGGATAACATCCAACATGTAGTTCGCATTTGGGAACCTGATTCATTGGAGAAGGAATTCAAGTTGGCAAGAAAAATTGAATGTAAAATTATGGCGACAAGGAAGCCTACCACTCACATCTATAAAGATGGAAGTGTTGCCACTCCTAGACTTCCACAACCTAAAAGGTTGACACCACAACAATTGGAAGAAAAAAGAGCAAAATGTCTTTGCTACAGTTGTGATAGCAAATACACTAAAGGTCATAAGTGTGCTGAGAAGAATTATTTTACATAGATTGTGAAGATGAGGAAGAAAATAAACAATAAACTTCAAATGAAGAGGATATACACCAGGAACCAACCCTAGAAGAAGAAGAAATGAGTCTAACCATATCGTGTAATGCATTGGCAGGAATTACCACTCCTCAAACTCTCAAGATAGAAGGACATATCAAGAAGAAAAAGGTAATAGTGTTGATTGATTCAGGTAGCACCCATAATTTTATTCATTGTAAGTTAGCCAAGGAATTAAATTGTTTGCTATACCCAGCACCAGAATGTCAAGTGATGGTTGCAAATGGAGGAACTATAAATTGCTCTAGAAAATGTCATAATACCAAGCTAACCATGTGGGAATATGTATTGACTAGTCCAATGCTTTCCATTCCTATGGGAGGTGCTGATGTTGTACTAGGAGTACAATGGTTACAATCTTTGGGGACGGTAGCTTTTAATTTTCAAGAACTTTTCTTGAATTTTTTTCAGAAGGAAAGGAAGTCAAATTACGAGGTATTGCAGGGAAGCCGTGAAAGATAATAAGCTCTAATGTCATGAAAAAGCTTCTAAATAAAGAACAACGAGGTGTAATTTCACAATTATGCTCACTAGAAGTTCCAACATCAAAATCATCTATTTCTGCAGATCTCCAACAAGTCTTGGACAATCATTCCAAGGTGTTTGAAACTCCCAAAGAACTCCCACCTATTCGTGATCATGATCATGCTATTCATTTGATTCCAGGAAGTGTTCCTCCAAACATCAGGCCTTATAGATATCCTTACGTCCAAAAGAGCGAAATTGAACGTATGATTGCAGAAATGTTAGAGGCGGGTATAATTCAACCTAGTTAAAGTTCTTTCTTTGCTCCTGTAGTATTGGTACACAAGAAGGATGGATCATGGCGAATGTGTCCGGATTATAGGGAGCTCAATAAGCTCACCATTAAAGATAAATTTCCCATTCCTGTGATTGATGAATTATTGGATGAATTACATGGAGCAATTTATTTTACCAAGTTGAATCTTCGTTCAGGATATCATCAAATTAGAATGAAGACTGAAGATATTCCAAAAACAGCATTTCGAACTCATGAGGGTCATTATGACTTTTTGGTCATGCCTTTTGGCCTTACCAATGCACCTTCTACATTTCAAGGGTTGATGAATTCCATTTTCAAACCCTTCCTTAGAAAATTTTTGCTAGTAGTTTTTGATAAATATACTAATCTACAACAAGTCTTGGAAGGATCATGTTCAACATGTTGAGAGGGTGCTCAAAATATTGCAGGAGAAACAATTATATGCCAAAACATCCAAATGTTTCTTTGGAGTACAAGAGGTGGAGTATCTAAGTCATATTGTATCTCACGTGGTTGTTAAGGTAGACCCTAACAAAATTAAAGCCATTAAGGAATGGAAAGTTCCCACAACCATAAAATAGTTGCGCGGATTTCTCAGGTTAACAGGGTATTATCATAAGTTTGTTAATAATTATGGGAGAATAGCAGCACTTCTAACAACATTATTGAAGAAAGATGCATTTTCATGGACTCCTGAAGCAACTAAGGCCTTTGAACATCTTAAAGAGACAATGTGCCTAACACTAGTCTTAGCTACGCCAGACTGCACAAAAACCTTTATTGTGGAATTTGATGCCTCGGTAAATGGAATTGTTGTTGTTTTAATGCAAGAAGGAAGACTCATTGCTTTTGAAAGTTTTCCAATCAAAGGAAAGTATTTACAAAAGGCTATTTATGATAAGGAAATGTTGGCCATACTACATGCACTAAAGAAATGGAGACCTTACCTATTGGGAAGACACTTCAAGGTAAAAATTGATCATGATAGTCTTAAACACTTTTTGGAACTAAGACTATACTCAAAAGAGCAGCAAAAATGGGTCACAAAGATGTTGGGTGATGACTTTGAAATCATTTACGAAAGAGGTAAGCTAAATGTTGTTGCAGATGCACATTCAATAAAGGATGAAGAGGTGGAAGCATTGCTTTGTGTCATTTCTATTATCCAACTAGATTGGATAATCGAAGCAAGGGATGAATGGAAGAAGGACAAAGAAGTGTGGACACTCATTCAAAATTTGCAACAAGATCCTAGTACAACTGATACATTTAGTTGGAAAAATGATTCCTTATGGTATAAATATCGCTTATATATTTGAAAGAATTCTCAACTAAAACAAAATATTCTTTTGGAATTGCACACTTCTCCTTTAGGAGGACACTCAGGATTTTTAAAAACTTACCACAGGGTGAAGAAAGAATTTTTTGGGATGGCCTTAAATCTGATATTAAAGCTTGTGGCGGAATGTTTGGTTTGCCAGCATAATAAAGTTGAGACAATTAAGACCACGGGTCTTCTACAACCTTTATCCATTCCAATTCAATGTTGGGAGGATATTTCAATGGATTTTATCATAGGTTTACCTAAGTCCGAAGGAAATAGTGTCATCATGGTGGTAGTTGATACAATTACCAAGTATGCACACTTTTGTGCATTATCTCATCCATTTAAAGCAAGTACATTTGCTACTACATTCATGGAAACAATTCAAAAGCTACATGGAAACCCGAAGATTATTGTAAGTGACAGAGATCCCATTTTTACAAGAAATTTTTGGACGGAATTATTTTATTTTTTGGGTACTCAACTAGCTCATGGCTCATCCTATCATCCTCAATCAGATGGTCAAACTGAGATAGTGAATAAATGTTTGGAAGGATATCTTCGTTGTTTTGTATCTGATAAGCAAGCACAATGGGTCAAATGCTTAGCTCTCGTTGAATGGTGGTATAACACTTCCTTCCATACTGCAGCAAAAATGACCCCATTTATGGCACTTTATGGATATCATCCACCATCCATCACATCTTCTTTAAGGGAAAATTCTAGGGTTCAAGCAGTGGAAGATCACATCGAGCATCAACAAGAAGTTCCCCAACTCTTAAAGGATAACCTAAATTTGGCACAAAATCGAATGAACCAACAGGCATATCGACATCACAGTGAGAGAAGTTTTGAGATAGGAGACTGGGTATTTTTATGGCTACAACCATACAAACAAATGTCCCTCAAGCAAGCTAAGAAGGATAATAAAATATTGCCAAAGTACTATGGTCCTTACAAGGTGTTGCAAAATATTGGTACCATGGCATACAAATTGGAGCTTCTTGCTTCTTCACGAGTGCATCCAGTTTTCCATGTTTCATGCTTAAAGAAGGTTATAGGGGAAAAAATTCCAATTCAAACAATATTGCTAGAACTTGATGAGGAAGGAAAAACCATATTGGAACCTGAATAAGTCACGGAAATAAGAACTCGACAGCTACGAAATCGATCAATTTCAGAGTATCTCATCAAATGGAAGAACTTACCCACTAAATATTTTACATGGGAAGATGAGAATTTTATACAGAAGCACCGAGATCTACTCAAGCATTGAGGACAACACTTTTTTGAAGGAGAGGAGCATGTTAGGTCCCTATATTACTAGTATAGTCCCTTATTTTTGTTAGTGTAACCCCCTTATTGTTATTGTTGTACCCCTATAACCCCCATATTGTTATTATTGTGCCCTTGCATTATTACTGTTAGGTCGGCTAGGATTACATTGTGGCCCCATGGACTCTTATATATAGAAAGGAGGTTATGTAATTTATATCATCCAAGAATTGTTCATTTATGTAATGTATTGGAGGTTTCCCCCTCAAAGTGGCCTATTTCTAAGGTGTTGATCTATATTTTCTTCTATTTTTGGAGTTGGTTTCATAACATAATTTTTTCCCTCCCTCCTCCTTCTAGTATCGCTTCGATTAACATGATCACTTCTCATCACGACCCCTGGATCATACCCAATCCTGATCAGGTTGATAGATTTGGCAACATTATGCAGCTTATCCTTGTTGAACAAGCATATCAAGTCGTTGTTTCGTCTTCCACAACTATATCTCAAACTTTTGATCTTTTGAATATCATCCTAGACTCGCACTCACAATCCTCTTGCCGTGGTTCCTGGATTCTGAAAATCCTCGGGACAAGAATTTTTCGACTTCTGAAATCATTGTCGAAGTCATGTTGCTTGACGAAAATACTTGGAATGATGCTCAACATCATTCCTCGTTTCTCCCAAGCCTTTTTAAAATTCCTACATGTCTAGAGACTCTTGTTTCCCCTGTAACGATTGATCCCCTCCAGACACCCATCTCGGTTCATGAGATATTGTCGAACGGAAACATGGGAAACCTATTGGCAACCATGCCTCGTTATATTTTATAGAATCTTCACATCAGAGCCCCACCCACTCCCTTCAACCTAATTCTTACCATTTGGTCATTTTACCACAGGGGCATTATTTCCATGCTTCGCACCCCACTCGGCCAAGGGGAATGGAAACTACATCGTTATTGTGACTTATATCGCAAAATTGGACGAGGTGATGCCTACGTGTAATATCAACGGTAGAACTGCTGACTTGTTTATGTTAATCATGACAGTGAGAAAACGTGTGAATCCTGAAATGGGCTCCATCTGCCTAAAGTATTATGCTTGATTTCACATGAATACTTTGTACATTAGTGTGTGCTTCATTAATGTGTAGTTTTTGGTGTGTTTTTTTTGTCGTTTTTGCAAACACGTTTCCCATGCTTACCATGTTCTACTTGGTTTGCATATGTCAACATACCTACTTCCTCATGTCGGTTTTGATGATGGTGTTTGTTGTAGTACACAAAATATGTCTTCTGTTGTGTTGGCACTTTATGCTCCCAATGGTGAGTTAGTGAGTTTACAGGGCATATGTCTAGGTCGAACAACTAATAAAATTATTGAATATAGTGTGGTTATAAAACTATTATCATAAGCATTTTCCCATAGCATTAGGGAGTTAGTTGTCAAATTTGATTCACAACTCATTGTATTACACTTAAATAGGTGTTATTCGGTAAGAAACCCTCAGATTTTACGAATTTATTTGCATGTTCAATTATTGGAGCAAACTTTTGATTATATTACTTATCATCACATTCTAGGAAATCTTAATATAGTAGCATATACATTCGAAAAATACATTTTAGATAGACATCTACGTAACATGTAAAGAAACCATGGAATAAATGAACATCAAATAGCATCTGAAAACATCTATATATATATATATATATATATAGAGAGAGAGAGAGAGAGAGAGTTTGCAAAAAGTGTGATACATCAAAATTCAAAATCTGTGTTCCGAGACACATGGCTTCGCAAGCCTACATAAGTGCAGAAATAAAAGTAAAAGAGACATGTCTATCCTCTGGCATGATGTTGATGATAGTATGTAACATCTCTGATGACGCGTCCTAACATTTGACAAAGTTTGGTTGGTACCCCCATAGTATGTCTCTGATCAACGAGATATCATCAACAAAAGCATAATTTGGTATGCCTCTGGTTAGAGCTCTCAGTTTTCACTCCACCTCGACTATAGGGTTGGTACGGTCATTCTAAACAACAACCTCTATATGGAAAACAACCCTCCACGCTATCTGAGACAACCGTGGAGATCTCACTGGTCCAACATCTGCAAAATAATCATAAGTTAAACTCTTGTACACTAAATAAAAAAATAAAAAATTTGAAAACTTTAAAAAGAAAATCTTACCTGAGTCATCCCACTATCCTCCTGGTGGTAGAGGAAGATCAGGATTTCCTCTTAAGTTGGTCCCTGCAAATGGCCAGTCACTGATCACGATCAACTGTTGGCGCATCCATCCAAATTAGGCAGGGAGGAAAGACGCATGTTGCCCGCCAACATGGCGAGGCATAAACTCCCTCCATCTCATAAGTTGTGGATCCCCTCAGTGCAAGAGGTCCCACCTCGATCCACTGACATTGAAACAATGGCACCCTCTCTAAGAAGAGAGTCACCAGGATCGAACCATAACCAAACTGTTTCAACTTCATAGTTTTTCACTTTGTGATTTGGTATTTCACCTTAATGAGAAACCTCTCAAAGAAGTTGAACATCGTTGGACTCATACAGTCCACTGCATACTGAAAGTGGGATTTTCTTGCCTCATGCAAGGCCTGCACTCCCACCACTCATGCAATAGTGTAAAGGACGACTCAAAGCGCAAGATCATTGACAGTTTTAATGTCAATTTTCCTGCTCTTGGTCTTCTGAGATACCTCGCTGCAGTGTTTGGCAATGAGCATCTTTGTGCTCTCGTAGCATGCTCTAGAAAGTGATAGCTGGAATGGTAATCCCCTCTTGGATAGCGTGGTGATGAAGTAATTGTTAAACACATCAATATCCATGTACTGACCACGAATCACAAACATTTGGTGGTCAATGTCCCACCATCTCACAATATAGTACAATAGATACACTTGGGATCGAATCCCCGACGTCTTGAATAAATTGAGCAAACCACAATTTCACAGCACTCTTATGCAGTTTGGGTTTTGATCTGCTTCTCAATCTTCTGCTTCGTGGCCTCTCTATTTCCACTCTATTGTCATGATTCTCCTGCAAAACATCAATTAACAAAGATTAATCATATTTCATGAAAGAAATTTGGCAAAAAACTGAGTGAAATATGATCCATCATCAAAGTGAATTAGCTCACAGTGGCAATGCATCTATCCCTTAATTTTTACATGTTGGTACTTTAAGGACCAGGGCGATCAGCGCGGACCAAATAGGTGAAACCTGCGCGGGTCGCCCACATGCCCTAATTTTTCAAGGGCTCCCTAAGCTCACAAAAATGGATGAAAATGCTTAAAAACATGGGAAAAATGCATACATAAGGGAGATATCTTACTTGCAACAAACGGATCAGTGAACGGTGTCTCAGATCGATCGAACGATGTGCCTAAAGTTCGAGAAAAACACGAGTAAAAGTGCTCTGCAAAGTTTACAATGGTAAAAGTGATTTTTGTTTTTACTTTTTAAATATTAAAAATATTTTATCGAATATTTTAATTCGAAAATGATTTTTATCATTTTGTAAAGTATTTTTTACCTATATTTATATTTTTCTCAATCAAAAACACGTTTGTTTGTATGTGCAACAACAAGTCATTATTGTTGATTTTTGTAGCATCGGAAAGTGCTCTAAGCCCCAAATTTTGTGGAGAGGCTTGGACACGGGTATTCCAAAGGACCCATAAATTGTTTGTGAAAATTCCACTTAGATCATGTTTTATTAAAATAAATAAGACCCTAAGTCTAACTTAAGGAAATTAAATAATTAAAGGGCATTAATAAGACATAGTGTGAATCTTCTAGAAAAAGAAAAGATCAAGTCATGTTATAATATTAGTCGTTGATTATAGATCTAATCTCGACCATTGATTTCTCAACGAGAATACTATAAAGGAAGGTTATAGGGTCATTTGTAAAGACACACGGAGTGAATCTTGAGATTGAACTCTTCTGACGGAGCAGTGCTCAAACGAAGATAAGATCTAAGTGATTTAGTCTAGTGAGGGTCAAAGATAGCATCCGGAGAGAGATATTTTCTCATTCTTAGAATCATCAACAGAGAGAGGTAGAGAGGCATCCAGCAGAGCCAGTCAGGTTGACGCAGAGCGAGTGCAGAGCCTCGCAAGGCTACGAAGAGGTTGTGCAATGGCTTAGAGGGTTTTCAAGATTTCATTGTCGGAACTAATCCAGAAGCCGAAAGCTAGGGTGTGATATCAGGAGGTTGAGATCTGTGATTCTGGGAGTCATATCGATCCACAGTTGGGGTGACGCAGTGCCTATGCCGTCACTGTGTAGAGGCTGCACATAGACCTCGAGCGGCAACTTTTCCAATGTCTGGATCAATCGGATTTTCCAGTGATTGAGTGAGGTATTATCACAATTATTTATGCCAGAATTTCTCTCTGTAACTGAATAACCTTATAGGTATTCAGAGATGTATTTAGAAATTGCTACTGGTTAATAATACAAACCCTCAAATTTGTTGCACCAGTTTTCCCACATTGGGTTTTTCCAGGGACTTAGTCCAAAATAAAGGTGTACTATATTGATTGATTTCTTGCTTAGTTTCCTTGCTTCAGTAGTTACTTCAATAATTTGGATCTGAATTAATTTTGTAAATGAAATTTACATAATAGGAGAAGTAACTCAGATCGTTGCAATATGATTCCTTGGATTGTAAGATCTGGGAATATTCACATGGTATCTGTTGGGTCTCAGAATATTCCTTAAAAGTACATCCACTTTCACCATCATGTCCCTTATATCACCTCCATTTCACCACCATGTCACTACATTCATCTCGCTTTCATCACCATTTGGGTTACCCTTGTGTTTTCCAAACATTATTAATTCCTAGTGTTTTTAAGTGAATTTGTGAACAAAATTTAGGAAATAATATGCATATGCTTATACCTTAAAAGTGGAAAGAGTTTTGTGACAAGTGTAGGTTCATTGGAAGCTTCTAAGGCACCCTTATGTGGCCTCCCATGATCAAATTCGAATTCCCTCATGAATATTTGAAGATATGCCACATGGAGAAGATCATGCAAGATAAGGTGATGCATCTTATTAATTAAGACACTTGTATATCTATGGAGAAAATAGTGGATCTCTAATCTCGGTGGATATCGCTAGCCACCCACCTATTCCATTTGGACCTCCACCATCAATTCTTGCAGCTTTTCACATTTAGCACAACTTACTATGTTTAGCAGGTTTTTAGGTCCTGCACTCTTGGAGCTGTTTTGGGGCCTTAATGATCCAGGTGGATATTGGTGGCCACCCACCTATTCCATTTGAACCCCCACCATCAGTTCTTCCAGTTTTTAAGTTGCAACACAACTTACTATTTTTAGCATTTTTTTTCTGGTCCTGAACTTCCAGAGTCGTTTTGAGGCCCTAAATGATTTTTTTTGGGAAAACTGAGAGCAACGTGGATGTATTGTTTGATTTTGCTCACATAGAAAGTTGTACTAGGATAAATATTTCTAACGAGGTATGACACGCACTAAACAGAGATCGTATGCCGAATTTACGTCCCCGACAAAATGAAACACCAATTTACCCAAACAGGGCATAGTTTTGGCGCTTCATCTCCTAGCGTTAGGTTTTGGACGTTTAGAGTTATCCATTATTTCTCAATAATAAATAAGCCCTTGAGCCTCATTGTAACACAGTTCAAAGGCATGTAGCCACCACATCACTTCTCAAAGATAAGCTACCATCGCCCTATCTAGTTTATTTCCATTATGGCTGTAAACATATTTCAGTTATTTGATATTAATAGAATGAAGTATTATTTACGCTACATCTCTGTGTTTATTTCTATTTCTGTATTTTATTCCATTCCTGCATAAATCAGGATCAGTGGTATCAAAGCGGGTCTTCTCTTTCTCTGCTTTTCTTTGCATGTCCCCAACGTGGTCAGGGTATAAGGAGTTAGGGCTTGATCTAGTTGAACCCTTGCAAGATCAACCTCGCAAACCCCGACGACCTCCCATGGTGGAAGAAAATAAATATGAAGGAGCAGGAGATCCTATCAAAATATTGCTCGAGGAGGGCCTTGAGAAACAAAGGAATGCGATGATGGATAACTTTGCTCAGATCCTTCAACGACTACCCACCTATGGTGCATTTGCATCCAATAGCCACTCTGGAAGCACCACTCCCTTCAAGGTACAAGTAAACTTTGAAATTATTGTATTTGAAGGCCAGATAGATGCAGACGCCATAGATAGATGGTTAAATTTGTTGGAAGGGTATTTCTCGGTCCATGATTTCTCCAACCGAGAAAAGATTATTTTTGCACTCCTTAAAGTCGCTCCCCATGTCAAAGACTGGTGGGAAACCTACTGTGAGCAAGAGGACAAAGGGGAACCCTCTCTGTTCTCGGCCAAGCCCACTTGGAATTCGTTCTGAGATGACATCAAGGAAAAATATTACCATGTGGGGAGATATGACGACAAATACATTCAATGGACCACACTATAGTAGCAAAGGGATCAAGATGTGCATGAACTGACGAATTTGTTCCATACCCTGCGCACAAAGTTGGGTATTAAAGATTCAGAGAGACATTTGGTGCTCAAGTACCGTGGTTGTCTGCACAAATACATTCAGGAGAAAATGGAGTTACTCGACATTACATCGCTTGGCACGGCATATTGCTATGCCGCCAAGATCGAGCAGAAATTTAAGCAGAAGAAGTGAGACTTTGGATCTGCAAATCCGAAGCCAGGGAAAGGTGCCCCTGAACCGCAGAACAAGGGGAAAAGCCAAAGCAGGGTGACTCAGAACAACACCAAAAATCCAAAGAAGGACACGGGGAAGTGGTGTGAATTTCATAACAACCCCACTCATAGCATAAACGAGTGTCAGGCCAAACAGTCATTGGTGTCCGAAATAAAGGCACTCGAATTAGATGCATTTTCTGATCCTGAGTTAGAACGAGAAAAATGCAATGACAAAGGGAAGAAAATCATTGATGCGGATCCCAGTTCCAATGTTGCCAACACTAAGATCCAAAGGAAGGATCCCGAGGAACCAGAGGAGGGGGAGCGCCTCTTCCATTCACAGATGTGGGTGAAGGGTTCTCCATTGCAATTCCTTTTCGACAGCAGAAGCCAAAAGAAACTCATTTCAGCAGAGGTCGTGAAGTAGCTCAGCCTACTAACCATAGCACACCTGCAGCCGTATACCATCGGATGGCTTCACTCATGGAGAGATATCTGCATTCGCCAACAATGTTGCCTTCCGTACAACATCAAGCCATTCACGGATGAGGTATTATGTGATGTTACTCCTCTTGATGTAGCTGATGTATTATTAGGCCAACCATAATTGTGGAGGCGACATGTTGTGTATGAGTCTAGGCCTCGTGCTGTTATTATTACTTTGGGAAATAACTGGTACTGGATACTAGAGGTAGTACTACCTCCTGTCATCTTTTTCATTATTGCAAAACAACGTAGTAAGATTGTTTCCCAAACCAGGAAATTTATTTTCCTTACAATTCACTCACTAGAAAAGAAGAATATTGTGGCCACAACCTTGAAACAGTGCTCCCCTGCACAGCTGCAGCAGATGGAAAAAGTCACGGAGGAATATGAGGACATTTACTCCTCACTCACAGAGGTTCCTCTACACTGTCAGGACAAGCACTCAATTGATCTGACCCCCAACACACGACCGCCTGATGTTGTCATACCTCTTGCAACTACACATACAGAATCCACACATGTACTGTTTGAGGCTGATAAAGAAACCAAAATTACTAAACGCATCGAGCATGTCTGCCCGCAGGTCCATGACATCTTCGACAAATCTAATACCCAGTTCAACAGAATTTGCCTCATCTCATGGAGGATCTCAACACAATGGGTACTATTGCTTCCTAAGGAGGGAGGAATGATCCAGGTGGATATCGGTGGCCACCCACCTATTCCATTTGGACCTGCACCATCAATTCTTACAAGTTTTCATATTCATCACAACTTACTAGTTTTAGCAGGTCTTCGGGTCCTGCACTCCTGGAGCCATTTTGGGGCCTTAATGATACAAGTGGATATTGGTGGCCACCCACCTATTCCATTTGAACCCCCACCTTTAGTTCATCCAGTTTTTAAGTTGCAGCACAACTTACTATTTTTAGCAGTTTTTCGAGTCTTGAACTTTCAAAGCCGTTTTGAGGCCCTAAACGACGTTTGTTGGGAAAACCGGGAGAAACATGGGTCCATGGACCAATTTTAATCACACTGAAAATTGTACTCCTCAGATATATCTTTATAACAAGGTATGATATGCGCCAAATGGAGATCGTATGCCGAAGTTACATCCCCGGGAAGTTGAAACACCAATTTACACAAACGGGGCCCATAGTTTTGGCACTTCATCTCCTAGGGTTAGGTTTTGGACGTTTAGAGTTCTCCATTGTTTCTCAATAATAAATAGGCCCTCGAGCTTCATTGTAACACATTTCATAGGCATGTAGCCACCACATCTCTTCTCAGAGATAAGCTACCATCGCCCTAGCTAGTTTATTTCCATTATGTCTGTAAACATATTTAAGTTATTTGATATTAATGGAATGAAGTATTATTTCCACTGCATCTCTATGTTTATTTCTATTTCTGTATTTATTGTGTTCCTGCATAAATCTGGATCAATTTCCATTATTGAGTTTGTTTCTCAAAGCTTGTATAAATAGGAGTACTTTCTCCTATAGAAAAAAGAGAGAGAAAGGAATCATAGAATGTTTTGTAAACAAGGCTTGAGATGGAAGGGGATGTAAAGTGAAGAGCTACTGATGTAATGAGGATATGAGTGTAGATTTCCATTGTGTAAAGTTGTGAGCTTATTAAAAAAGAAGTTTCTTTTCTATCATTGTGTTTTAGAATGTTAGTTTTGTGAGTTGGAATGCTATTGGACAATGGAAGGGCCCCCATCAACCATGTGCATCCCTTTGTAAAATTGTAAGTTTAATTCATTTGTTTTACTTTGATTCATGCAAATAGTTTAGCTTGCCATTGAAAATGTTATTTTATTTTTCAAGTGTAGATTAGTTAGTTTTCATTGCAAGTGATATTTCAATTATGCAAACATAGATTAAGATTTCAATTACGGAAAGTGTGTTTAGATTGGATTTCAATTACGCAAAGTGTGTTTAGATTAGATTTCAATTACGAAAAGTGTGTTCCCCCTTATGCAAAGTAGTTTAATCATTAGATTAGATTTATTTTACTAACCCCTAGTGCAAGCGCACCTCACAGTTTACGAACTTCCTGGTTGATAATTTATGTGGGAAATAAAAAGATGACTATTTCACCCCACATTTTGGCGTCATTGCCGGTTAGGCATACATAGGGCTTACTGTTAGTTTAGAATGTTGTTTCATTTGTTAGCTTAACTTCAATTCCATTGTAATTTCATTTTCTCAATTTCAGTTTTTTTAATTACATATCACTTGCAATTTTAGTTTTTTTTTTTTAATGTAATTTCATTTTTACGCAATTTCATTCTTTTCACGCAATTTCAGTTTTTCGTTATTAGATTATTTTTTCATTCTTTTAGAAATTAGGGATAATTATTTTTTCTTATATTTAAATAAAAATACAAAAATAAATTGTTACACAGTAATTTGTCACCGTCCCTACCATTCCCCGTCCCGCACAATGGAGGACCCATTTTGTGACCTGTGAACATTGTCATGCCTTGAAAACATCATCAATGCATTCCTCTGAGCATGAGCTTTATTTGCCCTTGAGACATCTCCTTGCAAAAATCATGAAAAACATCCTTTTTGGCATTGGCGCGGGAAGGCAGTTCAGTACTCGCGCCAATGGGGAAAATCCTGCAAAGAGGTCGCGCCAACTGGCGCTCTGTCATAGAGCAGTAGTCGCGCCACCCAATTTAGGGACTGTTTTTTAAATAAGGATGGCGGAAGTTGAGTTCCAACAAACTCACAAACCATTGCCTATCTTGAGTTGGGAGGTTTGGTTGCGGGAGTTCTATGGAAGGGAAGTGGTTTTGCCACCTCCCATGGAACCTTCCTTGTTGATAGGGCCAATCCCATAATAATAGGGATCCCAACTCTCTCCTTCCCCATCTATAAAAGCCTGCTCAATCCCATGGCAAGCTAGTCTTGAAGTGCCTAAGCTCTGAATCTCCATATTCCCAAAAGCCTTTGTGTTGTAAAGAATCCCCTCTTTCCCTTAAGGCTGACTCAAGTAAGGAGACCATTGTCAAGAGACTCCGGAGAGGTTTTCCCTTTCCTTGGCGAGCTTTGCGAGACGTGGACGACTGGAGACCCATCCGAAGGAGACCACGACGTCAGAACTTGGTTGTAATCTCTCTTCGTTTATTATTTAATAGATGATTATGATTATGGTTCCACTCCGTTTTCTATCATGTTAATGCGAGTAACATCCTTTCTGACTGATGTTTAGTTATGTGTGCCGGATTTTATGCTTGTATCTGTTTGTTTCTTTCGTGTGCAGGTGTTCATCCGCGAAGATCGTGGAGGGATTGTGATCTGCCGAGGCTGAGGAACGGGGACGCTTCTTCTTCAGATCATAGCGTTGGAATCCAGGTAGGCTTCTATTCCTAGTCTTTTCATTCGTAACTAGGAGCTTGCGTCATAACATTGTTTGATTATTGCTAGACCCCTGCTGGGCTAGTAGGGATCGCCTCTGTCCGCAGAGGGGATTTACCTCCTCAACAATTTGGCGACTCCGCTGGGGAGATCGTCCGGATTTCATTGTCTCGTTTGTGTTGTCTCGCCTTGATTGTTTTATGTTTTTCCTTGCTTGATGAACCTTCTGGGTTGGGTTCTTTCACTGTTTTTGCTTCTTGGTTTGCTTAGCTTGCATTGGTCTGCTTCTGGAGTAGCTTGTTTTTAATTTTGGCTGAGAAACTCGAATGGCGCGGTTTTTAACCCGACAGTCGCGCCAATTGGCGCACGTTGCCTTTGTCCAGCCCGCGCCAATTGCTTTATGGCGCCAGTTTCACCCTTACAGTCGCGCCACTCCTGTAAGGTTTTTGAGTTTCCTCATTTTTGAGCTCTCTGGATTTGGTCAGTGTTTTTCTTCTTGATTTTTCGACTGCCTGAGTGTGTTGGAGTCCTGTTTGACTGGGAATTCACCTCTGTCCTTTGGTTGTTTGCTTTTATCTACCAATTTCACGTTTTAAGCCCTAGGGAATCTAGTGGCTTAGTGTATCGAGCCCTCCTTGGGAGTTTTGGTGTTTTGATTGTCCTGTCAACTATCTGATTGATTCTCCGCATCCTCTAAGTAGTTTTTCATTGTTTTGTTGCGATTTTTGGGTGATTGTTCATTCGAAATTCGAAATTCGTTTGGTCTTGCCTTGGACCTAGATCACACGGTCCATTGGAAGTTTTTGAGTCTTTTCTTCGTTTTGAGAGACTTTGGTCGATATGGGGATCTGATTGCTTGTGTTGTTGAGTGAAATTTGTTTGTTTCGCTCTCTTGAAGATCGTTTCTCAAGTTGTTCCGTTTGTTTTCAAGTTTGTTGAGTGCATATTAGCTATTAAACATTGAAAATAAAAAATAAAAATCTCTTTTTCTTTTGTTAATTAGTGCAAATTGTGATCTTTTCCATATCGCTAGTGATTAACGTTTTGAATGAAGAGTTTTCAATTTCATTAGTTGCATTAGAGATCTCATTGTTTGTCTTCTGTTCATTTCGTTTGTGTAAAAGCTCTCAACTCTTCTCTAACTAGTTTTCATCGAACGAAATGTTGCACTGTGGCATGTAGCTTTGCATTTAGGAGTCTTTCGAGACACTACATACGATAGGGCCTGAAAATTGAAACTTAATTGAAGATCAACTGTAAAATTTATTCAATTCTCTTTTTTCAGCCCGTGTGTGGTTTTGAGTTTTGATGGCAACTTTTTCAGAGTTTACCAACCAAGGAATCCCTTCAGAAGGGAATCCTGGTCATTTTCCTCCTTTTGGAAATGTTGGTGCTCCTTACATGGCGACGTTGTCCCTTCCGGGGTTAACTGTTGGGTTGCCTGTTTGGTTGTTCTCAACCTCTGTTGTCCCGAATGTCTCCCATACTGTTCAATCAGTTTGTCCACCTGAAAAAAATCATGTTGATTCCAAGGTGGACCTCTCCCCTTCTTCACCTGTTTCTGCGTCTTCCTCTTCTACTTCTCCTGGTGAAAGTCCGGATTCAAGTAACCAGGTGGCTAAGAAGAAGAAGAAGAAGACAAAGAAGAAGAAGTCTGGTAAGCGAGAGGCTAAAAGGGCAGCCACTGTTTCTGAAATATCTCCTCTTGACAAACCTTCCAACCCTCCACGGAAAGGCAAGTTCCCTTGCACCAGCAGCCTGCAGAACCATCTTCTTCAGGGGCATGGCATCCCCAAGGTGCTCAAATTATGGTCCAGCGGTCGTCCGTCGTTGTCTTTGGCTTCTAGGATTCAGGTTGGGGGCACCGCTTCAGCTAGTGCTGGTAAAGCTTCTAAGAAGCAGGGTAAGCTTGCAAATCCCTGTAAGTTGTGTGAAGAGCACCATGCCATTCACAATTGTCCATATATGGATGAAGCCATGAGTTTGAACAAAAAGCTGGTGCTATGGTTGTGGCACCACAGGTTATAATCGGCTTTCGTTGAGTCCTCTACCAGCTGATCCTATGATTGGTCAAGAGTCATCCTTGGTCGATCCCACTCCCCCAGAAATTCAAATTCACGGATCCGTCCCCGACCAACCATTGGTCGTTGGATCGGTTGAACTGGCCCCGTCCACGGTGCACCAGGTCTTTTCTGTCGAGAGTGGACCTCACACCCCCCATGTCCTTCTGGTCTCTTCAGATTCTTCAGACTTGGAGAAAGATTCTCCTGTCCCTGTACTTCAAGAAGTTACTCCTCCGCCTCCCAAGATGGAGGCTACGGAGGATATTCCTCCCACCTTCGAGATGGAGGTCATGGAGGTCATGGAGAGGCAAGCTTTCGTAACATCGAGGAAGACAGCCAACGGTGATGGTAGCCCCTCGTCGGTTTCGGTCGCTTCCTTTGGTGAGAATCGGTTGCGGTTTCGCCTTAGTCTTGTAACACGCTACAAGAGGATCACGGTCAGGGCTCTTGGTGCGGGTCCTTTGACACCATTGTAGACGAAAAGGTGCCTGTTAGTGACTTCTGTCCTCAGCTGCAGCTTGAAGCTGGGTTCGCCGCCATGCTGTTCTGTGGTCTTGTTGACATTCAATAAGAAGAAACGAGTCAACCGTTGAGGTCCTTCTAAGGTTACACAATGTGAAGATACGAAGCTTAGTCCATGTGGACGTGATGGTTATTCTGGCTTGTGAGTTCATCTGTTTCCCAGGCGGTACCTTCCTGCCACTGGACGCCTTATCTCTCTTTCGCGTGATGTGCTTTCCACATGAAGGACGGATCGTGACCATTGATCAGCTGTCATTCTTTGGTCCTAATATGGCAACTAGTCCGCCATCACCCCCTCCTGGCTTTTATCCACCCGTTGTATCTGCCCCACCGCAGGTCAACTATGTGGCTACTTACCCCGTGCCTGTGCTCAGTGATGATGCCGTTGTGCATAATGTGCTGGGGGCATTGGGTCCTGACTTCCAGGATGTTTTCCTTCCATCGAGAGTGGAACTCTTGGACCTCTTGGAAGCCACAGCCTTTTGGGGGCCATGAATGTAAGTCAGTTCAAACTGTTTTCTGTCCCAGCCTTAGCTCTTTAAAAAATGAACGAGTTCTCGGAGCATAGGTTCCCTTTGTGTAAGCTCCATAAAAATGAAACAAGATTGTCGGACAGAGTTCCTTGTCTTGTGTCAGCTCCTTAAAAAATGGCTGAGTTCTGTCGGAGCGAGTTCCTTGTCTTGTGTCAGCTCAGCAAACATGAAACAAGGTGTCCACCGAGGATAGTTCATAATATGTCAACCTCGTTAAAATAATAAAACATGTTCTGTTCAATTTAGCTTTATGTTTTGAACCATTATCCATTTTCAATGGTGAAGCTTTCAGAAGTGTCACCTGAGTGAGACACCATCTTGAGGCATACCCATCTCTTTCACTTATGGTTGTATATGTGTGTGTGTTCATGTGTGCTTTCAAGCTTGCATAAAAATGAAATGTGTGAGTAGATACATTGTGTGAATACATTTCGCATTGGGTCGTTTGTTATGTAACTGATACATTAGATTACATTTGTATTAGACATTTTCATGACATATAGAAAACATCATCACATGTGAAAGATCCATCCAAATAGTCATATGTATATATATATATGTGTCGAAATGTTTGCACAGTGTGCATCACGAAATTCAAAAATATACATAGTCGTCTTAAATACATCCGGAGACGATACGTCTCTCAAAAAATAGGTGTGGTATAAATCCTAAGAGCTAATCTGTGTGGTGCTCATGATAGCACGTGACTGCACGCACTAAGCGTCTCAGGATTCGGTGGATCCGACTCGGAACTCCCACCGTGTGGCGCTGGTATGCCATCGGTACGTCTGCTAGCCGGGCATAGTCTGGGATCCCGTGGGCAATCCCCTCAAGGTTCTGGATCAGTTCATCTCCTCCGGTGCCTTCTCCCTGAATCTCAGGGGCAAGTTGTGTCCTCCGGGAGATTGGAGACATCCCGGCTAGTCTCTCAGGTCCCACATCTGCATGCATATATGATTGTGTTAAGACGAATGTGTGTTGACAAAAAAACATATAAACATAAAATCAAAACATGAGGTCTTACCCAACTCCTCGTCCCAGTCATCTCCTTCTGGTAGTGGGAGGTCTGGGTCCCCGGTAAAGTCAATTCCTGCATAGGGCCAGTCTTCCACGACAATCAGCTGGCGCCGTAACCACCTAAAAAACTCCAGCCTCCAGGACATTTGTTGGCCACCTCCAGATCTGGGCATCAATGCTGCCCAGCGAGCCATTCTTGGCTCTCGTGGTATCGGACTCGCCACTGCGGCCCCTTGGCCCTGGAAGATTGGTAAACGTTCCAGAATGAACGATACCAAGATGGAACCATAACCGAACTGTTTCAGTTTCCCCTGTTTGCACTTTGTGAGCTGCCTTTTCATGTTGATTGTTACTGCTTCTGCCCAGTTAAACAGTAAGGGACCCATGCATTCTGAGGCCAGCAGGAGTTGGGTCTTCGTGGCCTCGTGCGGAGCCTGCGACCCAGCAGCCCGCATGATGGTATGGAGAACTACTCTCAATGCCAGATCAGGGATAATGTGGATATCCACCTTCTTGCTTCATGATCCTGTTTGTGCCCCTCGGCACACCCATGCCATCACTTCTTCCATCTTTTCCCTAGATGGTCTGCTTCCAGTCAGTACAGGGATTGGACCTCTGCGGGACAATCCAGTGATGAAATAAACATCGGTGACCTCCAGTTCTAATACCTGGTCTCGTAACCTGAACACCTGTTCATGTTCGTCCCAGATACTGATTAAATACTGGAGGAGCTCGGGCTGAGCTCGTAAACATGGTGTGAGGAAGAACTTTTTCAATCCACAGTTTCTAAGTGCATTCATGCAAGCTTGGCTTTGCATGGCCTGTTCATCCTCTTCTCCGTGCTCTCGTTCTTTCCATTTGATTGCCATTTTGAGTGATTACCTGCATTCATATGGTCAAAAACCCTTAGTTAGATCTTTGATGAGCTTCAAATTCCATGCAATTTGGTCTAAATGTCGAAATTTTGGGCGAATTTTGAGGTTCGGCCGCTGGCGCGGCTGTTTTGTGAACAGTCGCGCCACATGGCGCGAGCCCTTTGTAAAAAAGAGCTCATTGGCGCGGGTCCGTGCCCGATACCCGCGCCAATGGGCGCAGCCCTAAAATTCTAAAAATGGCCACACAGAACTGATTTTTAAGGGAAAGTTATTAAAAAATGAATGAAAATGAAGAGAAAAAGAGCGCCTCTTACCTGTGACAGACGAGAAGCTGAATGGTTAACTGGATTTTTCGCAATCACCGTCAGAAGTTTCTGCTCCAAAAGGACCACTGTTGCTTTCCACCAAGGTAAATAGTAAAAGTAATTTTATTTTTTACCAATTTGACATATTTATAACTTTTTCGACGTTAAATGAGTTTTAAAAGTTATTTTTATCAAATATTTGCATATGTTATGTCGAAAATGGATTTTACGCTTGCTTGGTATGTGCAGCGACAGGATTTGCGACTTAAAACGATGGAAACGAGTTGTATTTTATACTTTTTCGGACTCGGTAAATACACGAAAAAGTCACTCTGGAGTCATCTTTCAGCTCTTTTCTGACTCTCTAAATATGAAAAGATCGCCGAGGCCCTTATCGTTTCGATCTCGTTAAAATGGACACGAATCGACATTCACCCAGTATAAGTTTAACCCTTTTTCGGGCTGGGCTGGATCGATTACGAAAAAGGAATACCCTAGCCTATCGCGACTAGGAGGTTTTTCCGGATATTGTTTTCTACCTTTTCGGATATGGGGAACTATTTACGAAAAGGGACCTGTGGAGTTTTCTTTTCCGCTGTCTTTTCAAACTCTCTAAACATGAAAAGACGCCGAGTTCTTCCTTTGTCGGACTCGTTAAACCCTGATGACATTGGATTCCGTCGAAATGACGTTCTCCGAGTTTCTCCTTCCTAGGACTCGTTAAATGCACTAGGATGGATTCGCCCGAAGGGCGGACTTATATCACAAGCATATGCTATCCCCTTCAAGCTTGTTATAAAAAATAATTGGGGTACTCGCCAGAAATGGTGGGGAAAAAAAATGGAACCATCGTCGTTGTCGTCGGCAGTATGTCGCTCTTGAACATGGCACTTGTCTGCATTCGTGTCGGGTTGGGGACATCTCATCTCGTTGCTTCACTTTGCCTCCATGGGTTTGGGTAATCGCTTTTGACCTCTCATCTGTTCACTGCCTCGTCGCCATGACCTTTGATCCGTTGATGTCAAATACTGCCAAGTCCATTGTCGTGCCGTTCATGTGTTCAAGAGAAGTTGGCCTCTGCAAATATCAACCTTCCTCTGTTTCTCATATGATCTTGATTCACAACAAAAACATCATGTTCCTCTGTCTCGTGTCGATGATGTGGGAATCATTATGGCCCACCTTCGATCAAGGTCACTTCCTGTCGACTTCAACTCATTATCTAGGAAGTTGGTCTAGAGACTCCTGATGGTACCTTGGAGCCTGCATGCCTCAATGGCAGGTTCGTCGCATTCGACGTGAAGTTTACATCATTGACTTCCGATCGAATGATTCTGCGGGTGTTCGACGTCAACTCATTTATTCACCCGCCGTAGATTGTACCTGTAGTACCTTGAGGACCATTGTCATTATTGGTGGTTTCTCTCGCGTCTGTTAACAGCTTTCATCATTGGCTGGTAATCAGACGATGTTCTTGCATGTTCGACATCAGCTCACACATTCGCATGCTTGAACTTGTACTTGTTTGGGTCGAGATGGAGCGCAAGACCCTGGATTGTGTCTGTTGTAATCCGGAAATTGTAATTCATGAGATTCACCTATCCATTATGTACATGACTCATGGGATGGATGGCGCGACCATGCAAGTACATTTTGTTTGATGTTAGTTGGATGCATTGCGCCTGCTACGGATCGGTTATAGCATACTGTTTCGGATACATTGCGTCCATACACTATGTTCTTGAGATATCGATTTATCTTCTGTAACGGAGTTTTCCGTGGCGGGCTAGGGTGACATGTTCTGCAATAAAGACGTTTCGCGCGTGTCTCTCTTGGATCACTATGCTTTGAGGTGTCATTACAGGCAGGAAATTTGTCACCGTCCCTACCAGTCCCCGCCCCGCACAATGGAGGACCCATTTTGTGACTTGTGAACATTGTCATGCCTTGAAAACATCATCAATGCATTCCTCTAAGCATGAGCTTCATTTGCCCTAAAGACATCTCCTTGCA
Source organism: Pinus albicaulis (assembly GCA_034641835.2). Classification (NCBI taxonomy): domain Eukaryota; kingdom Viridiplantae; phylum Streptophyta; class Pinopsida; order Pinales; family Pinaceae; genus Pinus; species Pinus albicaulis. The sequence continues at coordinate 45,153 of JAXQQM020076034.1, forward strand.
AAAATCATGAAAAACATCCCTTTTTGCATTGGCGCGAGCAGACAGTTCAGTACTCGCGCCAATGGGGAAAATCCTGCAAAGAGGTCGCGCCAACTGGCGCTCTGTCATAGAGCAGTAGTCGCGCCACCCAATTTAGGGACTGTTTTTTAAATAAAGATGGTGGAAGTTGAGTTCCAACAAACTCACAAACCATTGCCTATCTTGAGTTGGGAGGTTTGGCTGCGGGAGTTCTATGGAAGGGAAGTGGTTCTGCCACCTCCCATGGAACCTTCCTTGTTGATAGGGCCAATCCCATAATAATAGGGATCCCAACTCCCTCCTTCCCCATCTATAAAAGCCTGCTCAAATCCATGGCAAGCTAGTCTTGAAGTGCCTAAGCTTTGAATCTCCATATTCTCAAGAGCCTTTGTGCTGTAAAGAACCCTCTCTTTCCCTTAAGGCCGACTCAAGTAAGGAGACCATTTTCGAGAGACTCCGGAGAGGTTTTCCCTTTCCTTCGCGAGCTTTGCGAGACGTGGACGACTGGAGACCCATCCGAAGGAGACCGCGACGTCAGAACTTGGTTGTAATCTCCCTTCGTTTGTTATTTAATAGATGATTATGATTATGGTTCCACTCTGTTTCCCATCATGTTAATGTGAGTAACATCCTTTCTGATTGATGTTTAGTTACGTATGCCGGATTTTATGCTTGTATCTGTTCGTTTCTTCCATGTGCAGGTGTTCATTCGCGGAGATCGTGGAGGGATTGTGATCTGCCAAGGCTGAGGAACGGGGACGCTTCTTCTTCAGATCATAGCGTTGGAATCCAGGTAGGCTTCTATCCCTAGTCTTTTCATTCGTAACTAGGAACTTGCGTCATAACATTGTTTGATTGTTGCTAGACCCCTGCTGGGCTAGTAGGGATCACCTCTGTCCGCAGAGGGGATTTACCTTTTCAACAAGAAGTTTTCTTACCCTTCCCCTTCTTTTCTTTGGCAACCAAAGCGCAATTTTCTTCATCAGCTCCCTTTGATGAAGATCCATCCCGAGTAGTCCTCCTTATCTCCTCCTGCATGAGATCTGCCCAAAGGCGCTCCCATCCCGGCAGCTTCTCCCGACAATTGACACTATCTTGATATGAGTTCCAAGCCTTCGAAAGACCAAGGAGAGCCAGGTCGACCATGTCCTCGTCTTCGACAGTCACCCCCACACTTCCCAGCTCATCTCTGCATTGAGTGAACTTCGTGAGGTATTTGGCGATACTGTCGCCTTTCTCCATCTTGATGTTCCTGAGCTTATCTTTGAGCGCCAGCTTCCTTTGATCGCTCTTACTCTGGAATAGATCCGTCAAAGCTTTCCACATTAAATATGGAGAAGCCTTTCCATGCAGGCTGGATACAATATGATCCTTGACGCCCTCCAACAGGATCCTTCGACACTTCGCCATCTTCTTTTGCCATGCTTCAACTTCAGCAGGATCAGTGGGCTTTTGGACATTCGTATCTACGAACTCCTTCAGACCATTATATTCTAATACTGCCTCCATGCGATCCTTCCATGCAACATAATTCGAACTGCCTTCAAGAGCATATTCGAGTCGCAAACCGTTGAAAGACATTTTCAACACCGGCACCAAGAAAACAAATGTAATCACTGTGATGATCAATCTCTGCTTCAATAGCTCCGATACCATGTATAAATTTTCTGAATAATGATTAATTATCCACCGAGACTATCCTGATCACATATCAATTCGAATTCATATGCAACACATAATCTCTTCCACTCAGATCATCACACATTCGGAAATAAAACAAGTGATAGCACATCAAATCATCATACACATTAACACAGTATGTATGGGGAAAGCTTATAGCTGAAAACCCCGCAGCTATTGTGTATATTATAATGGAGAAAACATGTAACAAACTCAGTACAATACTCCTCACAAGTACTCAGTACTATCTCGTGAAGTTACACACAAACTAGCTTGGTTTTGAACAAGTCACTGGTTCAAAACTCACCACCAACTGCCTTGCCTCTATTACGAAATCATGGCCTGTCTAAATAGAGATCCAAGGTTATAATCTCCTTGGCTTGAAAGTGCAATCATCATGGGAAATTCCTCCAAGTGTGGTGCAAATCTCATGCACAACTGATGTCGCCACTGATAGCTAACTCCACCCTTTCATCTACCTCTTTCACTGGTCTCCACTGAATTGTCCATGCACCGTAGTGAATCGATGTGTTCTGAGTTGAATAATGAGTTACTAATTAATGAATTAAATAATATTTAATTCACTCCACTCATTACTAGTTGATTAGCTAGTTAAACTAATCTCAACTAGTTCAACTAAGTTAAACCGAACACAACTCCACCAACTATCTCATCAACTCCACCAAACTTCCTCGCCACTAAAGTCCTAACCGAATTCAACCATGCATGAGCTCACCAAACCCCTAGGAATAGCGTAATTCCTCTGTCAGATGCATGAGCCACTTCTGTAGCTCGAACTGAAGTGCTCCAAGAGAGTAAACTGAAGTTTAGAGTCCAAATATTATTAAGGGTAAATAATATTTGACTTCCCTATTTTTAGGATAAGCAGTCTAAAAATAGACTTCGACCTATAGGTCCAAAAATAGAGGTCCATCTATTTTTACCAACATGACCAATACTCCAAGAATAACATACTGCAACCCCTGGACCATGCTCCATATGTCTAAAAATAGACATAGTCTAAAAATATACTTTTGCGCCAGAATTTGCCTGCGGGCCCACTTAGTGAAGGCGACTTCATTTCACTAAGCTCCATCATCTTGCTGCATTTTCAACATTTAATATAATCAAAACTTTAAATAAGTATATGAAACAAAATTAAGAGTGAATGAGATACTTATCTTGAGGAGTTATTGTGGACTCCCTCCAAAGCTTTTATGGATACCTAAAACTTATAAAACAAGAAATTTTTTTCCAAAAATATGTTAAAACTACAAATAAATATAAAATATACAAATGAAATATCTAAATTTAGGAACAAGGGGATAAGTAGTGTAATTCTCTTATGAAATTCTCTTCGGGTTTCACTCTCTCGGGAGAGGATTCGTCTTTAGCCACATTTGCATGATCTCTCTCTTTTCTTGTTTCTAGGAATTTCGGGACACTCACTTCTATAGTGACCCATTTTATGGCAATGATAGCATTCAATCTTAGACATTTCAACCTTCTTTCTTGGCCCTTTCTTCTTGAAGTTTCCCTTGTGATGAACAACATAAGAATTTGAGAATTCTTCATTGTTGGTTACTAATGATATTCTTAACTCTTCTTGACTACAAGTTTTCCATAATTCTTCAAAGGTGTGAGCTTCTTTCCAGTTTTTGAGAGCTGAAGCAAATGCACTCCAAGAAGGTGGAATCCCTAGTAGGGTTGTGACCACAAGTTATTTTTTCGTCACTATTTCTTCAATTGCAAGAAGATAATCTCTTATTCTTTCTATATTCACAAAGAAAGTGGCTACATTATCTTCCTTAGTCATATTAGTGGTCCTTAGTTCATTTTTCGTGCTTGCTACTTTTCCAATTTTCTTGATGGTTAATAGTTTTGACAAGGCTTCATACATTTCTTGAGCATGGTCAATGTTTTCTATGTAAGGGACAAGGTTGACCTTTATTCCTTCAACCATTAGAGTCATAGCCACCAATTCAAATTCACTTTTCCCTTTACCACATCTAATACCTTGTTCTTTTCAAGGATGAGGTCAATCCTTTTTTCCCAAGATCTATAGTTTGAAGCTCCTTAAAGCTTATTCTCTCCCTTGATAGTGTTATACATATTTCTTGAAAATAGTGAAGCTTATTTCCTTAAATCGTTACTTATTATGAACCTATTATGTTTCGTTGATAAATTACTTGATACTGCCTTTTCCTTCTTGCTTCACCAAAGCTCTGATACCATGTTAGAAATAAGAAAGGCAGAAATATTTTCTTGTTCTTGATTATTTGCTTGTGATGTTATTTAATTCTTATTATATTCTTCTTGTCTTCTTTCTTCTTATATCATCAAGAAAATATCAAAGCAAAGGCACATAGATAAATGACACTAGATATTGGCCAAAAGCTAGGGAAAACCCCCACTCTAGGGGAAAACCCAGTCAGTAATTCTTCCTTAAATAGTATTCTTAAGACTCTAGACCTTGACTCATACTTCCTCCACACCAATTCAACCTTCATTTTGATCCTACTTCGACCTGGAAGCAAAATCAACAATAATAACACTATGCAGCATTTTATTCGACCTTGAAAATTCAACCTTGCTTTTGGAACTTCAATCTTGGAGGAAAGACTTTGAGCTTGCTTCTAGGAGTTCAATTTTGACCCAATAAAACTTCTCAAGGCACGAGCACCCAAAAAAATCAACTTCTACCTATTCTTCTCTTGGAATCAGAAACTAGAAATAGAAAAATAATGAGGGACTTCGATCTTCCAATATAGGGCACGTGAGAGAGAGAGAGACACCAAAATTTTGATTTTCCTTCAATCCTTTAGCTTGTCAAAACTCGTACTCCTTTTGAACCCTTCCTTGACTTTGCACTTTTTCCAATGCAGAAGTAGATATCAAATTTATGTGTGAGTGAGTGAGTCCTCCAAGTGATTTCTATCTCCATATATTTATAGGCTTGTGATGAACTCGAATTCCTGGGTTTGAGGCTAACTTGATCACTTAAAGGCCGACTTGGTGTCGAGGCTCCATAAATCATATTTGAATTAATACTAAACCTAATTACATGATTCAAAATCCCAGTATGGGTCAATTTAAATCTGTAATGACTCTATATTCTTACAATAAATCCTAGAAGTCGACAGTGGGGACTTTGACCTAAAATAATATGACCCAAGCATGAAACCTATGCTTTAAGAAGTCATTTAATAATAATATTAAAAAAATTCTTTATTCCTTTGACAAGTATATTAAATGTAGACTTGACTATGATTTATGAAGATCGAACCTAGTTACAATCTTCAACACTCTGCACACAATATCTGAGTTGATGATATTGGATATTGATATACTTGGACCTATCATGAAAAACTAGATTAAACGATAGTTTGATGCAACTCTGGTTATCACAATAAATCACCGTAGGATCCATTTGTTGACCAAACAACCCAACAAGGATCTTCCTCATCCAAATAACCTTGCAAGTTACTTGATTAGCAGTCGTGTACTCTGCTTCTGCTAAACTGAGTGCAACTGATCTCTCCTTATTATTGTACTAGGAAACCAATACTGACCCAATACTAAAGATGCCCCCTGATGTCCTCTTCCTATAAAATGGACTCCCTTCCTAATCTGCATATGTGAAGCCTTTAAGCTTCACTCCCTCTATCTTTTTGTACCAAACAACAAATTGAGTGGTGCCTTTGAGGTATCTCAACACATATTTGGTTGGCTTAACCATTTCTTAACTAAGTTGGTTAACCGCATAACACATGTTTAGTCATGTATTCACTAAGTACATAAGTGAACCCACAAGCTTCATGTAAATGGTAGCTTCTACCACTTCACCTGAAGTGGAATATTCCTTCCTCCAATTCCCTACTAGAGGAGTCTCCATGGGTTTTTTTCTCTTCATGTGAAACTTCTTTAGTATCTTGTTACCATACTTTCCCTGAGAGACAAACAATTGCCCATCTCTTTTCCAAATTTCCAAACCAACAAAATAATGCAATAGCTCCATGTTATTCATCTCAAATTCTCTTGTGATATACTCTTTGCAAGAATTGAACGGCTTCTCATCACCTATCATAATCAAATCATCGACATATACTAATATAATGAATAATTTACCTTCAACCACAATATGGAAAAGGTTTTTATCTGCCTCACTTTAGGTGAAGCCCAACCCAGTGAAATAGTTGTCGATCCTGGTGTACCAAGCACAAGGTGCTTGTTTCATTCCATACAGTGGTCACTTGAGTTTGCACACATGAGACTCTCTGTCGAAGGTATCAAAACATTAAGTATTATCTATGTACACCTATTCCTCAATCACTTCGTTGAGGAATGTTGTATTTACATCCATCTGATGTATCTTCCATCCCATTTGTGTTGAAAGCGCAAGTATAGATATTACAGAAGAGTACCTTGCTACTAGAGAAAAGGTCTCCTCGTAATCTATTCCCTCTACCTAAGAGAACCCCTTAGCCACAAATTTTTCCTTGTGTTTCTCCACACTCCCATCTACTGCTTGCTTCACCTTGTAGATCCACCTGAATCCTACAACTGACATGTCCTCCGATCTTGGTAAAACTTCCCATGCACTATTTTTGATAATGGATTCATACTCCACAACCATGGCATCAAACCATATTGGTTGTTGAATTTTTGCCTCTAATGAGTTTGGCTTAGTCTCTACACTTTTTCTCATAAGAGCCATGTAGCTAGTGTATCAATCTGGGGACCTTCTCTGCTTTCGTTGTCATTTGGATGCTCCCACATTCTCTTTAGCATCATGCATCAATTTTTCAGCCTCTCTGGGGTGCTTCATTCTGTCTCTAGATGTCTCTTCATGAGTGGGTTCTTCCACTCTCTGTTCCTCTACTTGTGGTTTCTCCACATCTTGAGGTTCTTCATTTGGAGCTAAGAGCTCCTCATCTACACGCATCTAAGGCTCCCTCTAAAGGGAAATTTGCATGGTCTTTCCTTCATCAAATTTTAGATCTCTACAAACCACACTAATCCTGTGATATGGTAGGTACACACATTATTTTTAAGGTGTATCAATGTACCCCACAAATATTCCCAACTCAGTTGTTGGTTCTATTTTTTTCCATGCAACTTTGGTAACATGACAATAAACTAAGGAACCAAAAATTATAAAGTGTGCCACATCTAGCTTCTTACCGAAAAAGGATTCTTCTAGTGTACTCATCCTGAGAATCCGATGAGGAATTTTGTTTTGCACATACACAACTATGTTGCGTGCTTCTTCCCACAAGTTCAATGGTAGGCCCTGATCATGTAACATCGCATGTGCAAATCCCACAATGCTTATGTTCTTCCTATCTGCAACCCCATTCTATTGTAGGTTATTAGGTGTTATCAACTCTCATACAATGCCTTATGATGCACAAAAGTTCTTGAATTCATTCGACACATATTCTCCAACATTGTCTCTTCTGAGAGCCTTCACCTTATTTTTAGTGTATTTCTCGACAAGTGATTTGAACTCACAAAATTTTAAGAACACTTGATCTTTCTTCTACATGAATAATATCCAACACTTGGGTGAAAAAACATCTACAAAAATCACATAATACTTGTGCTTGGTCATGGAGGCTATCGAGAACGGTCCAGACACATATGAGTGAACTTCTTCAAGGATCACTTTTTCTCAACTATCCTTGTCATGAAAGGTACCTTTGGTTTACTTCCCCAATGTACACCCCTTTCATGTATCACATTTCTCAAGTGTACCCTTGGGAAGTCTTGTATAAATTCGCTACATGATCTTCAAAGCCTTTTGGTGTATATGGGTCAACCTGTTATGCCATAACTCACTGATGTATCGGTTCCCCACCTTCTCCACTTTCATGATCAAGGAAGCACAATATTATACAGCTAATTTGTAGAGGTTCTTTACTCAACTTCGATCTTCTTCACTTGTCTCATGGCTATGTGACAAAGGAATTACTTTCCTTTGCTAAATATCACATCGTAGCCATGGTCTTCCAACATAGCAACTGAAACTAAGTTCTTCTTCAAACCAGAAACATACATGACAAATTTTAATGTGAGATGAGAAAAATACTCACTCTAAAAGGTAACCGTACTGATGTCAGTCATGCTATACCTCCCATAATCTCCCATATCGATGTGCTATGAATATCCTTCTCCTCCAAGTTGTTGAAGAACTATTTCTTTTCGGTCATTTGGAATGAGGCTCCATTATCTAGGTACCACACGGAAATCATCACCAATGACACCATGTATGCGATGAGAGTGAAATCCAAATCTAATTTTGAAGCAATAGATTCACCTACCGCTTCTCTTGAGGGATTCTTTATGACCTTCTTATGTGGACACTTCATGGCATAATGTCCCAGCTCGTGACAATGAAAACATTTAATCTTTGACAAGCCCTTCTTCTTGCTTGCCTAAACAAAATATGATTTGGAATGGGATTAATTCCCTTTCCCTTTCTTTTCCTTTCCATTCAAGGCACATTTCTCCTCACCATCATGCTTTTATGAGGATCCATCTCTGGTGTTCTGCCAAATCTCCTCTTGTACCAAGTCGGACCACAAACACTCCCACTCAGGTAGATTCTCCCTCCCATTAACTAAATCTAGGTAGTCATTCCAACTCTTAGGAAGGCCTAGAAGTGCTAGACTCACCATATCATCCTCAGTAACTATAATACCAACACTTCCATGCTCATCCTGACACTCAGTGAACTTGGTCTAGTATTTTGGTATTTTTTCGCCCTTCTCCATCTTGATTTTTATTTTTCTGAGCTTGTCTTTCAGTGCCAACTTCTTGTGGTTGTTTTTGTTCTGAAACAAATATATTAAGGTCTTCCACATATCATATGGATTTTCCTTTCCATAAAGTTTGGAGAAAATATTATCTTGAACACCTTCTAATAGATTCCTTCTTTCCTTTTCTACGTTCTTCTTCCATGCCACCAGATCTTGAGAATTTGTTGTTGCAGGCTTAGGAATGTCATTGTTTATGAATTCATTTAGCCTGTTGTCTTCCAACAGTGCTTTCATTCTATCTCACCAAGCTATGTAATTTGAACTACCCTCAAGGGAATATTTGAGCCTCGATCTAAATAAATGCATCCTCATCCTGCTACTAGTCCTGGAGAGTAGATCTACAAATTCGTATTCTTCTCTTATAGATTGATTCCTGCTCTAATACCATGTAGAAAATCCATGTAGATTCAACTGATAATTGTAATATGCTAAAACACTATACTTGAATCTACTCTACCAATTACGGAAATGAATTTAGATCTTGAAATCACAAAACATGAAAGAGAAATAATTTCAATCACAGAACACAAATATTTTCATCGAAAAATCCTTAGCTAAAAGCCCCACTATATGTATATTGCATAATTCAAAGAATATGAGAAGATTGCAATTATTTTCTCTAAGCTGAGAAACCTATGCACTATCTCTATATGTCTCAATTATTCGTAAACCATCCAAGTTCAATACTTAACCAATTTTTTTCCCTCTAGGGTCCGTATTTCCTTGTGTTGTTTCCCTGTGTAACTTAGGCCCTATTAACGAGGGAAACTCCTAATCCATATTGTGAAATCCATTAAGGGCCTTTGTATGACTACATGTACCACCTGCACAATTTGGGTAATTATACAATTGAGAGTACACTTCCCTTGAACTCCAATCTCAACTGGGTCTTTCTCAAAACTGACATGCATGAGTTATTTATGAGTGAATTATCAGTTAATTGGTTGAACACATGAATTGACACCCCTTTGTTTAACCTCCTACTAGTTCCTACATCAGTTAGAACTAGTTTAACTAAATTTAACTCAGATAATTTGAGTTAATTAATTACAACTTAAAATAAACTCAACCAGGGCTCCTATAATGTAGGATACACTCTGCATGCCTCTAATTTGATCCTAAACTCAAATTAACTGAACCAGTTAATTCATCCTAACTTATTTAACTTGTACAAGTTGTCATGTGATGTGGAATTACAATTTTATTCTAATTTAATCAAAGGAAAATTAAATTAGAATCCTTTCTTGGTGCCATTTTCAACATAAGGTGGAATAAAGGATCGGGTGAACCAATATTTAGGCAATTGGTTGGAACCTTGGTCCTAACTAACCTCTTTCATCACCTCCACTCATGAATATGATAAGAAATACAAGTAGAGGTGTCAGGTTTAAATGTTGACAAGGGGATAGTCTCAAGCCCTTGTCGCAAAGGTAATTAGATATGGTTCAAGAATGTTCATACCAAGGAATCATAATCACTATAGGATGCCCTATCAATTTCAATGTACCATTTGGTGGCATCCTCAATTAATGTACATTGGAAAATATGCAATTGCATAGCATCATCCACCAAAGAATGAAGACAACCAAATATGGTAGGCGGTAATATGTGTGGTGGGGTTTTTTCTCGGCTTCCCTTTGAGCATAGGAATATCATATGGTACTTTGGCATGCATATGTGGCCACTTAGGATCATGGCATATGGGGTCATTTGTAATTTTTTCCAATTCTGACAAATCAAGTAATGCTAGAAATTGAGGTTGATCTTGGTTCAATGGATCGGTAGGAAAATATGGACCACCCAATAGACCTTGTAGCCCCCTATATAAAATTTAATGGAAGAAGAAATTTGACCAAGAGGATAGCTCAAACTAGGGAATTGGACCCCTCAACCAACAAACATGGTAAAAGTAAATTGGCCCTTAGGATAAATGCCCCCAGGGACAAAGGAACTCCCAAAAACATGAATGCTAATGTGATTTTACCCAACACTAGAAGGAGGACCTCTTGGTGCAAAAATGACATCGTAAGTGTAAGAACTTGTTTCAGTAGTGGCACTAGTGGGGTTGGTTCCCCTAGGTAAGCTAACCCCTTCAAAGGAATGAAAAAATGAAGAGAAAGGTGTAAAATCCTAATATAGAACTACCCCATGGAAGAGATGTTCCTCCCAAAATATTATTTCACCCGTACTGACTAGGGACAAATGTATATCCCCTTGGAATGTTCCCCAAAGAATATAAACTTGAATTAAAGAGTGAAACCATCAAAATAAATGAGCTAGGTGGGAACCACCTAAATTCCATTGGTTTTCTTAGTTTTTCCTTCATTCCAAACACAAAAGTGGATGAAGATAGAGGTACAAACACACTTGGAAAACTTGTAGGGGTTGTTAAATAAATTAGAGGAATCACCCATGAAGAGGATAAAGGTGTTTTCATTCTTGGAGAAGTGGTCATATCACATTGATAGGTGGTAACGAGAACATAATATATGACACTCCCAATATAGATGGAAATGAGGGACCCATTTCCCCCATAGTAGAGGAAACAATCTCACCATATATCGGATGAGAGAAAAAGGAAAAAGGTTCCAAAGAAAAGGTGCTCAATTGTACAAGTATGGGGTCAAAATAGTTGTTTAAAGGTGGGTTGACATGCGATAATTAAATCTCGTTAATAACTCCAACAATAACCAATTTTTCCTTCCCATAACCAAGTTTATCCATCCCAAATCGGGTTTTATCTAGTTCTTCCTATACCAAAGCTATCCTACATCTTCTAGGTGGTGAACCCTCCTCTTCGGGAGAAATTTTTAAAAGTATTCGAGAACGCGGGATAGTTTGGTCAGCCATCGTGAACATTTTTGATTATTTAATCAATTAATGTGAGACCCACTATACCCAACTAGACTCATACCAGAAAACATGCACTATTATAAATCCCTGAGAGATACAACAAGCAAACCACTATAAAGGTACCTCCTGAAATCCAAGACTCTTGAGGCAATGAAACGACTAATTACGTTGGACTAATGAAGGACTTGAGAAGAAGTTACCACAACCTCCCTATATCAACAATAACTAATGCAAGTTACATCGATGGGGTTGAAAGTCACACTCCAAGAGCAATGATATGGTGTGACGTCTTCCTCAAGTACCGTGGGAACTTCCCACCCATAATCACCTAGATAAGAACCCTAAAATATAGGATACTAAGGTTAACACTTCAAAATAAAATGTTCAAGGGAACATGTGTGATTTGAACCATACACATAGGTAGGGTATGTAATCTTAAAACTCTATATAGATTGCTAAAAGCGAGTTGTATTCCTCTCAAGAAGATCCTCGTGTAATGCTCACAATTCACAAACACTAGTAGTCTAACAGTGGGGATGTCGCTCTTATATTTCTAATGCAATCACTTGATTATATACCATGTGAGAGGATATTTCCCAGTGACTTCATTATGACAATGGATTTACACTATTTAGTAGTTCTACTTTAAATTTGATACACTTGAATATTTTTCTCTCCAAACCCTACTCTAGAGCTATGTAACCCTCAGCTATTGTTGGTTTTCTATAAAAAAAAAGTATAGTTAATTTTATTATCACTTTATTTTATGGCTATTTTTTACTTAGAGGTAGGGAGTGCAATTGAGATGGTGTGAAATGACTCAAGGCCAATCCTAATGCAAGCTATATGAAGTGTAATTTTTTTCTTTAAATTTCAATGAAAACTAGTTAAGGAAGGGTCGAGAGTATATTTCTTTTTTCCAAGTGACAAACAACTTGACATTCATTCTCAATATTCTCCTTTAAATTCACTAAATCCATAAAATAATATCATCCAAAAATAAATAAATAAATGCAAAAGAGAAGCTCTTAAATAATGTCAAAGCAAGAGCACAAAAAAGCACTCAAAATCTCAAAACTATGGCTTTGAAAAATAAAATATGAATAATGGATCACCATACACAGATAAAAAACAATTTCAAATAAAATGTAAGTTTTAGATTTACAACTCAATAAATACAAGTATAACCCTATAATGACCTAAAAGGGAAAAATCAAGCACTAGACAAGGAAGCAAGACTAGAGAGGCTAAAGAAAATGGATTTATTTACGATTTAAACACACAAGTAGATCACACGTACTCCCCAAACAACTCAGATTCACTTTACAACCTTGATAAAGAAATTTCAAAAATTTCAATCACCATAAGAAGCAATTGAACTAAGAATGAAACCTTTGCTAACAAACCAAAATCACAAACAAATGATAAGATCTATTAAATAAAGGAAACCAGACTTGACATAGATATGATGAATAATAGGAAGATAATGATAGATCTAAGGTTTTATCAATGAATTTTAGGATAAACCCTACTTGAAAATCCACCTACAGAAGGTGGTCCAAGCTAGGTAGATTGCAACAAAGGCATCAGTTGCAGCAAGGGAAGTATCCAGCCTGCGACTAAGTTGTACAATTTCTCTGTAAGTCACTAAAATGTATAAATTACAATCCAAGAGCAAAATGAGAAATAAAACATGACTTAGATCTAGCAAAATACAAGCAAAATCAACCTATAACAGGCTTAGACAATGTCAAAAATGATAGAATAACATTTAGGAATAGGTAGAAATAAAAATTAGAAAAAAAGGAGAGATAAATAAAACCACTAAGGATAGACTCCCCAGTGGATTCATCAATTTTTTTGTCTCAAGAAATTCTCAAGAGGTAAGGAATTTTTGCTCTATGCATCTATCCCTTTGACCCATTGAAATATGGGTGAAAAGTGTTTAAAATATTAGGATTCAAAACAAACATGCAATACATTTATCTAATGAGATAAGTAATGTGTACTTGATCCCTTGCAGGTTATCCCACTTCCACTTGAAGATCCTACTTGTAGGTTTTAACTCTGAACAGAAACTATCTACACACGAATCTTATAACAAAAAATAAACAATAGCGAGAGCATAAAACATAAAACGTATAAACAAAAATATTTTCCCCTGGATCCCAAATCGGGATGACCAGCTTGATATTTCATTATATTCCTTTTAGTGTTACAACACATATATATACATGTCGAAGCATACATAAACCCTAATCCATTAACCCTGGATTAGAACATAATCGTAGTTCCCTTGACCGGATCTACAAAAAATACCAGGGGCCGAAAACCATCATACCCCAAAACCATGTGCAAAACCATGCACAAAACCATGGGCGCGGACCACCCACTGGAAATTAAGGACCAAAAATTTTCGTCGGGGCGTTGCCCCAGACCCCGAAAGGGTTAGTCATGGAAAGAATATAACACATACCCAACATTCTCCCACTTGTTGTTTTCTTTCCGCAGGGGGCCACAGGAGAGCTTAGTCATTGGCCCAATTCTTCAACACCCATTGTTTCTCTACACGAAGAGAACTTCTGAGTGCTCATAGACTTCGTCAATGCATCTACAACATTCTTCAAAGTGTCCACCTTTACCAGCAACACCCTTTTAGCCTCAACCATAACTCTGACAAAGTGATATTGAACATCAATGTGCTTTGTCTTTGAATGATAAGCAGGGTTATTAGCCAAGAAAATTGCACTTTGGCTATCACATTCTATCCTTATAGCTTGCTGTACCAACCCCGTACTTGAACACAATCTCTGCAACCAAACTGCTTCCTTGCTTGCATGAGTGGTTGCCATGTATTCTGCCTCTGTAGTTGAAAGAGCCACTATAGACTGTCTTTTACTCATCCAACTGACTGCGCCTCCAAATAGGCTAAACACATACCCACTTGTAGATCTTCTTTGGTTTAGATCTCTAGCCCAGTTTGCATCAACAAAACCACGAATGTCCAACATTCTTTCCAATCCTGGTCTTCCCTGGTAGCACAAGCCATAATCACTAGTGCCACGTTAATATCTGAAAACCCACTTCACTGTTGTCCAATTCTCCTTCCCCGGGTTTGACATAAACCTGCTCAATACTCCCACTGCATGTGCAATGTCTGGTCTAGTACAGACCATTGCATACATCAGGCTACCCACTGCACTTGCATATGGAACATGGTACATATTCTCCTCTTCTTCTTGTGTCTTGGGACACTGTTCAGCAGACAAATTTACACCTATAGGAATAGGAACATTCACCGGTTTACTTCCTGCATATTGAAACTTTGCAATATAGTCTCAACATACTTCCTCTGGTTTAAACAGAGCTTCCTCTTTGCCCGATCTCTCTTAATTTCCATGCCCAAAATATAGTTTGCAGCACCAAGATCCTTCATGTCGAATTTGGAGAACAGTTGGGTCTTCAAATCTTGGATAATTTCTTTGTCATTTCCAATCAACAACATATCATTGACATACAAGACCAAATAAATAACATGGTCACCAATTAATTTAGAATAAACACAGTGATCCTCCTTGCTTCTGGTGAGGCCAAGTCCTCGTATATAGGTATCAAATTTCTGATACCACATCCTTGGTGACTGTTTTAACCCATATAGAGACTTCTTCAACCTGCATACCAGTTCTTTCTTACCCTTCACCATGAAGCCTTCAGGTTGCTTCATGTAGATCTCCTCTTCTAGAACCCCGTGAAGAAATTATGTCTTCACATCCATCTGTTCTATCTCAAAATCAAATGCAGCAGCAACAGATAAAAGTAATCTAATAGAAGTAACTTTGGAAATAGGAGAAAAAATATTACCAAAATCAATTCCCGGCACCTGGGAATAACCTTTTGCTACCAATCGAGCTTTTTATTTCTCCACCTTGCCATCTACATTCATCTTCTTTTTAAACACCCATTTTCTCCCGATGGGCTTCCTTCCAGCCGACAACTCCACCAGATCCCATGCCTCATTTTTGTGCAAGGATGCCATTTCATCAACCATGGCCTCCTTCCGCAGTTTTCCATCCTCTCATCCTTTGAATCTACCGCCTCTGGATGTTTCCCCGGGTTCATCATCAGTTATAGTTAAGGCAAAACCTGAACAGAAAGCAGATGGACTATACCTTTCTGGTTGCCTTCTTTCCCGAACTGATCTTCTTAAAGCCGGAGTTTGTGGCTCTTCATCTTCTGAGTCTTCTTCTGTTGTAGAGTCTGATTCATCCTCCTTTAGCTCAAACTCTATCTTCTCAGGTTCCTTTGGTAGGAATTCATGTTTAACAACATCTTTCACTTCTCTAAACACTACATCTCGGTTGTACACAACCTTCCTTGTTTCTGGGTTCCAAAGCTTGTAACCCTTTAAACCATCCTTATACCCAATAAAGATGCACCTTTCAGATTTATTATCCAACTTGGTCCTTTTCTCCTTTGGAACATGTACATATGCATCACATCCAAGTACCCTTAGATTTAAAAGAGAGGATTTCTTACCAGTCCATACCTCATGTGGAGTCTTATCCTCCAACGCTGATGAAGGTGATTTGTTAACTAAGTAACATGCAGTCTCCACTGCCTCTGCCCAGAATTCTTGTCCTAACCCGGTACCACTGAGCATGATTCTTGCCTTTTCCATCAGCGTTATGTTCATTCTTTCTGCAACTCCATTTTTATGAGGTGTGTATGGATTAGTCTTCTACCATGTTATGCCACACTTCTTACAAAACTCCCCACAATTATCTGTCCTCAGCGCCTTTATCTTCTTCTCTGTCTGGTTTTCCACCAGAGCCTTAAATTCTTTAAATTTGTCAAAGACTTCAGATTTCTTCCTCAAGAAATATATCCATGTATTCCTTGAGAAGTCATATATGAATGAAACATAGTACACAGACTTTCCCAGTGAAGGAACTGACATAGGTCCAAACACATCACTGTGCACAAGTTCTAATATCGTGTTTGCCCTCTTAGCACCAGAAGGAAAACTCACCCGATTCTACTTCCCATATACACAATATTCACAGAAATAAAAATCCAGAGATAATTTAGACATACCTTCTACCATAAAATTTCTATGCAGTATCCAAAGGCCCTTCTCTCCAATATATCCAAGCCTTTGATGCCATAGAATGGTCTCTTCTCCAAAGATAGCTAGGCTTTCCGCTCCACTTTCAGGAACCATAGAACTGTTACATCCATCAATAACAGTGCTACCTTGTAGCTTGTACAGAGTTCCATTCCAAACTCCTCGCATTAATACCAGTGCTCCCCAAACCATCTTGCAGGCATCTTTCTCGAACACTGTTTTTACACCTACATCATCCATCTTGCTTACAGAAATCAGATTTCTGGCCAATGCAGGAATATGCGGAACACCAAGAAGTGTTCTAATCCTTCCACCTTGCAGCTTCAGCTTGACCTTTCCACGTCCAATGATTCTGGCCTTCCTATCATCCCCTAGGAATACATCGCCACCATCATATTTCTCATACTCGCAAAACCACTCCCTATGGGGAGTGAAGTGAAAGGATGCACCCGAGTCAATCAACCATGACTCATGATCTACATGTGTATTTGAAGAAGAAGCCAAATACACATCCCCACCTTCATCCGAGGTGGTTTTTGCCTCTGCAGAAGGAGCATCATCAGATCCCTTTCCTTTCTCAGGAGCTTTAGATATGTAGTCCTTTTTGTAGTGCCCTTCCTCTCCACATTTCCAGCACACCTTTACAAAATTTCCAGGAGATTTAGATCTCCCTCTAGATTTAGATCTCCCACTTGAAACCTTATTCTTATTTTTATTTTGGGACCTTCCTCATATAGATAAGGCATCTCCATTCTGACCCTCCATATTTCTTCGTCTCATTTCCTCCGACAGCAAGGCTGACACAATGTCATCAAAATTCAAGGTAGTTGTATTGCTACCTATTGCAATAACGAGACTGTCCCACGAGTCTGGTAGAGAACACAACAAACTGATGCACTTATCTTCATTTGAGATTTTAATATCAATAGATGATAGTTGACTTACCACAGTATTGAAGGCGTTCAGATGCTCTATCACCGAGTCTCCATCCTTCATCCTCAGGTTATACAATTTTTTCCTCAAGAACAATTTATTCACCAAAGACTTAGATTGGTACAAAGTCCCTAGCTTGTCCCACAAGGTCTTCGTCGTAGCTTCCCCAGATACATTCAACAATACTGAATCTGAGACACACAATCCTATTGTGCTCTTTTCCTTCCAATCCAGCTTCTTCCAGTCTTCATCTGACATTGTTGTTGGTTTAGTACCTGGATCTACCGCGATCCACTGATCTTTATCCACCAGCAGATCCTCCATCTTGAGCTTCCACAACTCAAAACTCTGACCATTAAATTTCTCGATCTCTATATTTCCGCTGCTTGCCATCTTCTTTGACCGCAAGAATCAATCCCGCAGATCTCCCACTGAACAGGGTCTACCACAGGCCCGAGCAAAAAACCCTCAGCAACAAAGGCTTCCCCTTGAAGCCAAAACCGCTCTGATACCAAATGTAGGTTTTAACCCTGAACAGAAATTATCTACACACGAATATTATAATAGAAAATAAACAATAGCGAGAGCATAAAACATAAAACATATAAACACAGAGATTTTCCCCTGGATCCCAAATCGAGATAACCAGCTTGATATTTCATTATATTCCTTTTAGTGTTACAATACATATATATATATATATATATATATATATATATACTGAAGCATACATAAACCCTAATCCATTAATCCTGGATTAGAACATAATCTTAGTTCCCTTGACCAGATCTACAAAAAATACTAGGGGCCGAAAACCATCGTACCCTAAAACCATGTGCAAAACCATGCACAAAACCATGGGTGCAGACCACCCACCGGAAATTAAGGACCAAAAATTTTCGCCGGGGCGCTGCCCTGAACCCCGACAGGGGGGGCTATCTCCCCCGCTCTTACCCCCCCCCCCCCAACCCGTGCGTGCTTAGTCATGGAAAGAATATAACACTACTCCTCACTCCTAGATCCAATCCCCTACCTAAAATCCCAACCAAACTAAACAATTATTTATCCTTCGCATTGGATAGGTTAGTATGTCCAAGAATAACTACAAATCATACACATGTAATCAATATAAAACACATATGGTAAAGTAATCATGAATTCTTCTATTAATTTAAAATAGAAATACAATTTACCTTAGGATATTGATGACCCCTCCTCGATCCTTGGCAAGAATCCTTCCTTTGGCTCACAACAAGACAATTTCATTCTCACATGCAATTAAAGTCTAGTTGAAATACACCACCGTAACTAAGTTATAGTTTCTCTATCATGTCACTCATATTGACAAGGTCAATTTATATAGGATTTTTCCATCCTTCAAGAGAATGTAAATAGACACTTAGGGGCTTGAGAAGTTAAGAAAATTCTACGATAATCAACCCTGGTCAAATCATACATAGGTAGGTCAATCTAATCTCCTTGGGAATGAAAAAATCTACAACATTTGACCATAGTCGCTCCTTTCTCAAAGGAATTTGGGATACCATGTTCCCATGTTGTTCATTTTTTAGTAGCAACAGTACAAAAGATGACAATGTTATGGGAGAGACCGTCCTACAAAAGATGGATAGGCAAAGAAGATGAAGTGTGCAACAAGGTCAAAAAGTATGATGATGAACTAGGCTTCTTCTCATTGACTCTAGGTGGGAAAAATAGGCTATACCGTATGGTAATTTCAATACTATCAACCTCTCTTCTAATTCATTTGATTCCTTCAGAATCCATATACACTTGATTTTTTAATTTCTTACTAGCATGAAATTTTGGAACTTTGATCACACAACAAACTTTTACTGATTTTCTGAATTGTCATACTTGAATTCTTCTTACTTCATTTTTCTAGTGTCTCCATCAATTTTTTGTACACAATTGTTTGTTTTTTACTACGTCTTTTACAAAATAATTTCAACTAAAACATGAGAAATCATAGAAGTGATCTAGATTTATGATTAAACGAAATGAAATACATATTTAAAATAGAAACGTAGAGATACAGTGAAACTAAACTTCAATTAATAAAGAGAAAATGTTGAAACTACTTACATACAAAATGAAAGAAAACTAGCTCGAGTAGTGGTAGCTTACATTTTAAAAGAGATGTGATGGCTAATCATCTTCCTGAACTATGTTACAATGAGGCTTAGCGGCCTTTTTATCATGTGGAAATAATGAAAAATCATAAACATAAAAACCCTAACCCTAAGAGATGAAGTGCCAAAGGCTTATGGGACCTGATGGGGTAAGCTAGAACGTCAACTTCTTGTGGTCAAAATTTCGGCATACGATCTTTGTTTGACACGCACAATATCCCGTTAGAAAGGTCTAAATGAGGAGAGAAAATTTGGATTGCAAACATCAATTAAAGTATCATGTCATTAGAGAAATTTTGAGGTGTAAAATGGGCCTGAAAAGAAAAAATTTTAAAAAATAAATAAATAAATAAAAACTAATAATAATAAATAAATAAAAAATCAATAAACTTTATAAGAAACAATAGGATTCAAGAGGATGATACAGCCATGGGGGGTGATTCACTATTTTTGGAGTAAAAAAGTTAAAAGATTAAAAATTAAAAGAACTACTTTTTCAACTTATCTCCCTATTGTTTTACTCAAATTTCAAGTGGGATCAATCATTGGATGCATAATTTAATTCCTTATCCAAGGAGTACTCATGTTTCATACTTTTGATGGACCCTGCTACACAAAAAATCAGAAATACATGAAAAATGTGATTGCAATTACATGTTTTCATTTATTTCTCATTTTTCATGTGTCAAGGTCCATAGAAAGTATGCAACATGGGTATTCCTTGGATGGGGAATTGAATTTTTCATCCAACGAGTGCTCCCACTCAAAATTTGAGTAAAATTTTAGGGAGATAAGTTGAAAAAATATGTATTTATTCTTTCCCTATGAAATTTGATGATGTAATCTAATCTTATTTTATTATTTCCACTATTATTTTATAATATTCTTAGGAATCCCATTTTAGATCTCAAAATATATCTAATGTTTCATGTTTCCCCAAAAACATTGTCGAGGGCCTCAAAATGTCTCTCAAATTTCAGGACCTTAACACTACCAAAATAGAAAACTATGTTGAAAAATAGGAATTTTGTGAGCTAGGTGGAATAGGTGAGTGGCTACCAATATCCACTTGGATCAACCCTCCCCCCTTAGGAAGCAGTCATCCCCATTGCGTTGAGTGCCTCCATGATATGGGAAAAATTTTGTTGAACTTGGTCCATGGTAAGTCACTTGCCTTGGTGCAGGAGATGGCCTACTTTGAAACCCGATACAGCTAGATCCTCTATTTCTGAGTGTTATTAATATATTTGTCCCTGATTTGATTAGTTGTGACATGTTCAAGGAAACTTTGGTTGAGCTTTTTTAGTGTCATTTTCTCATAAATGTTTGTTGTGTCTAACAATGGTGGAAATTATGGTCGAAGGTGGTCCAAATTGAGTATTGGATGCATGAAAAGGAATGGGGGGATACTTAGCGTAAAATAATTATCACCCAAAAACTTGGTGATCGTGTAAGGTCCATATCAGAGTGGTTGAAGCTTCGAATAAGCTCATGTAAAGCATTATTTCTATCAAAAAATCTAAGCTTTGTCACCCACTTAAAACTTATGTGGCACCCGATGTTGATTATGATGTTTTTTATACTTTGTATTGGGCTTGTGTAGGATATCATGAACCTGTTATCTAATGTGTTGAATTCATTTAATAAAATTGGTGGCTTTGTCGGCTTCATATTGAACATGTGTAGATTATATATGTGTAGTTGAAAGGGGCATTGCAACATCAATGGGACATAGTGGTTGAAATCCCAAGCCCACCTAAAATGGGTTGTGGCCAGTTGAGCTATGGTGAGACTTGTTTTGGCTATGTTTAACATAGGGGAGACTCTCATCCCATGTTTGTGGATGCTTAGAGTTATACATTCATAATATATGCATGATCATAATGTTGATGACCTCTGATTGGCCATCAATCTGTGAGTGGAAGGAAGTTGACTTGGTGAGCTTGGTGTACAACAATGACTAGAGACTTGACCAAAATACGCTTAGGAACTTTTTATATTGATTTGATATGATGGCCTGCGGGATCCCAAAATGTACCCACACCTATTTTAATAAGAGCTTGGCAGTGGCTTATGTTGTGATACTCTTCTTTCAAGCAGCCAAAATGGTCATCTTAGAAACTTTATGAACGACGATAAACATACAGTTATTACCATGATCGATAGAAGGAAGGTCAAACATATGTTCCATGGAAATGGATGCCCAAGACTGGCTAGGGGTAGGAATAGGGGTATATATGCCTTGATTCTTGATGGTTGTCTTGGTAATGGCACAAACAGTGTAAGATGTGATATATTTGCAAACATATTATTGAAGTTTCGGCCAATAAAAATATTTTTGCAGTATTTACACTTTCTTCTCCATGCCAAAGTGTCTTGCTACCCGACTGTAATGTGCCCCCCAAATCATCTTGGGATGCTCCCTTGAAGGAACATAAATTTTTCACAGGTAGAAAAGTAGTGCATCCTAGAGGTGGAAATATATAACTTTCTTTCCTTCCATCATCATCTGGTATGTGGTGGAAAATTTTTGGATCAATGTTTTACAGTTGCAGTCATCCAAAGGTCTTTTTCCCATGAGAGTTGAGAACAATTTTCAGTGCCACAACCAGGGGCCAACTGAGGAAATATTCAATGTGATTGGTGCTACATTTCTTGTATTTAATGTTCAAATGGAATTTTTGTAGATATGTGGACCATTTTTTATGGCAATCATACTGTAAATTCCCATGTGTCTGCATAAGTTGAATAGGTCAATGATTTATGTGGATGATCGTCTCCTTCCCTAGAATGTAATGTTTACACGATGGAATACATCTCCTTATCATAGGTGGGGTATCTCTGAATAGTATCAGAGAGTGTCTCACTGTGATAGGCCACCAGATTCCCTTGTTGAGTGATGTTTACACCAATAGCATAGTCAAATGCATCTATCACAATCTTAAATAGTTGTTGTAAAAGCAGAGTGCAAGCATCAAGCTGGTCTATTGCATCCGATTCCAAGTATGGAATGGAAATGGGAGGCCATTTTCATGAATTTCATCACATTTTTTCTGAGGAAATATAGACAACATGATTCCATCATGGTTTTGGTTGACAAGTTGACCAAGGTAGCTCACTTCATTCCATTGTGATAAAACGAACTAGATACAATGATCTAGATTTATGAAGTGATCTAGATTTATGATGAAACAAAATGAAATACATATTTAAAATAGAAACGTAGAGATACAGTGAAACTAAAATTCAATTAATAAATAGAAAATTTTGGAACTACTTACATGTGAAATGAAAGAAAACTAGCTCAAGCAGTGGTAGCTTATATTTGAAAAGATATGTGATGGCTAATCATCTTCCTTAACTATGTTACAATGAGGCTCAGAGGATTTTTTATCATGTGTAAATAATGAGAAACCATAAACATCCAAAATTGTAATCCTATGAGATGATGTGCCAAAGGCTTATGAGCCTTGATGGGATAATTTGGAATGCCAAATTATTTTGGTCGTAACTTTGGCATGCAATCTTTGTTTGACACGCACAATAGCCCACTAGAAAGGTCTAACTAAGGAGAGAATATTTTGACTACAAACATAGATTAAATTATCATGTCATTGGAGAAGTTTTGAGGTCTAAAGTGGACCTAAAAAAATGTACAATCAGTATCAAATTTATAAGAACCAGTAGGATTCGAGATAATGATACAACCATGGGGGATGATTCACTATTTTTGGAGTAAAAAAGTAAAAAATAAAAAACTAATTTTTCAACTCATATTTTCAACTTGTCTCCTTATTGTTTTACTCAAATTTCAAGAGGGAGCACTCATTGGATGCATAATTTAATTCCTCATCCAAGGAGTACTCATGTTGCATATTTTTGATGGACCCTGTTACACGAATACTGAGAAATACATGGAAAACATTATTGCAATTACATGTTTTCATGTATTTCTCATTTTTCATGTATCAAGGTCCATATAAAGTATGAAACATAGGTATTCCTTGGATGAGGAGTTAAATTTTACATCCAACAAGTGCTCCCACTCGAAATTTGAGTAAAATTATAGGGAGATAAGTTGAAAATACGAGTTGGAAAAGTATTTGTTTCTTCTTTCCCTATGAAATTTGATGATGTAATCTAATATTGTTCTATTATTTCCACTATTGTTTTATTATATTCCATAGGATACCCATTTTAGACCTAAAAATGTCTCCAACTATTCCTATTTCCAAAAAAACGTCGTTTAGGGTGTCAAAATGGCTCTGGAAGTTCAAGACCTTAACATTGCCAAAATAGGAAATTGTGCTGAAAAATAGAAATTGTGTTGTGATCTAGCTGGAATAGGTGGATGGCTACCAATATCCACTTGGATCAATCCTCCCCCCTTAGGAAGTAATGGTCCCCATTGCGTTGAGTGCCTCCATGATATGGGAAACTTTTACTGAACTTGGTCCATGGTAAGTCACTTTCCTTGGTGCAAGATATGGCCTGATTTGAAACCCAATGCAGTTGGATCCTTTGTTTTCGAGTGTTATTAATCTATGTGTCCCTGATTTTATTAGTTATGACTTGTTACACTAAAAATTGTCACCTTGACATTACGCATTTGTATGAGCTCATTAAACACTCATACATGCCTCCTTTCTGAAGTCTTACAACCTTTGTTCCTCATTCCAAGCCTCGCGGAAGCGGAAGAAAAACCCTAAAAATCTCTAAAACTCGAGTACGGGTAACATGAGACCTTCATGCGTTTTTAGCCTGCATGCGTTTTTAGGTAGGGTACGTAGGTAATGTGAAAGAGAAAGCTGCGTTCCTAGAAACGCAATTTTCCCGATGTTATAGGTGCGGAACCCACAGTCAAAAAAGCGCGAGTGGCAGAAAAAGAAGTTGAATTTTGGTCAATTCTAGAAGGTTCTGGATGAGATTTTTTGGGGATGAGTACGCTTTAGTAAGGTGCATGTATCCCACACCTTAAGGAAATAATCCCTTGATGTGAGGAGCCTATCCCTTTGAAGGAGGATTCTATCCCTTAAAAAGTGGAATCCTAACCTCCTCATCTGCTCTATAAAAGGAGGCATTGGGTAGCCTCAAGGGGTTAAGAAGTGAAGTGAAGAAAACTAATGGAGGATTGAAGAAGTTAAGTTAAGATTTTTGAGTTGAAGTGCTGTTGAGATTTAGACTTCTTTCTGCTAAGCTTTTGAGAGGAAAGATCACATACCTCTTTTTGCTCTTGAAGGAAGAGTGCAAGACTTATCAAAGTAGAGGAGATTCCTGCTTCGGACCCCGGGAAGACCTTTCGAACATCAAGGCTAAGGTTGTAAGGTTCTTCTGTATATTTTAAGATTAATACAATCAAGTTATGTTTTTCTCAATAAATTGTCGTTCGATTGTTTATTTCAATAAGCTGTCGTTTGATCATTTATTTCATAGATTCCTTGATCACTATGATAGGTATGTTTTATAATTATTTGTTATACAGGTGCTATTTGATATTTTCTTGTTTGTGATTGCAGATCAACGAAAGATGATACTTTCTTGCGACAAAAGAGCTCTTGTTGCGACGAAGGATTATTGATGCGACGGAAGCACTACGACCACAAATAAGCATTTGGATCTAAGGTAGGATCGACTCCTTCATAGCATTTATTTGTAAAACAAATATATTTAGAGAAAGACAAACTTAGTTGTTCATTTGTTGCTAGATTGTTTCGACACTGAGGAGATTGGTCTTCTCGCAAGGAAACGATTTATCAGAGCCAACAATGACTTGTTCAAGGAAATTTTGGTTGAGCTTTGTTAGTTTCATTTTCTCAGCAATGTCGATTGTGTCCAACAATGGTGGAAAGTATGATCGAAGGTGGTCCAAATTGAATATTAGATTCATGCCAAGGAATGGGGGGATATTTAGCTTAAAATAATTATCACCCAAAACCTTGGTGATATTATAAGGTCCATATCAGAGTGGTCGAAGCTTCAAATAAGCTCCTGTAATACATTCCTTCTATAAATACATCTAAGCCTTGTCACCCACTTAAAACTTATGTGGCACCCGATGTTGATCATGACATTTTTTATACTTAGTATTGGACTTGTGTAGGATATCATGAACCTGCTATCGAATGTGTTGAATTCATTCAATAAACTTGGTGTATTTTTTGGCTTCAAATTGAACATGTGTATCTTATATATGTGTAGTTGCAAGGGGCATTGCAACATCAATGGGACATAGTGGTTGAAATCCCTAGCCCACCTAAAATGAGTTGTGGCCAGTTGAGCTACGATGAGACCTGTTGTGACTATGTTGAACATAGGGGAGACTCTCATCCCATGTTTATGGATGCTTAGATTTGTACATGCATAATATGTGCATGATCATCATGTTAATGACCTATGACTGGCCATCAATCTGGGGGTGTAAGTCGGTCGAATTAGTGAGTTTGGTGTCCAACAATGACCAGAGACTTGACCAAAATATTCTTAAGAACTTGTTATCTCGACCTGATATTATGGTCTGCAGGATCCCAAAATGTGCCCACACATGTTCGAATAAGATCTTGGAAGTGGCTTATGTTGTGATACTCTTCTTGCAGGAAACCAAAATGGCCATCTTAGAAAATTTATCAACGAACACAAACACATAGTCATTACCATGTTTGGCAGAAGGAAGGCTAAATATATTGTCCATGGAGATGGATTCCCAAGGCCAGCTAGGAGTAGGAAGAGTGGTGTATAGGCCTTGCTTCTTAATGGTTTTTGTAATGGCTTAAATTGTGTAAGTACTAATATATTTGCAAACATATTATCGAAGTTTCAGCCAATAAAAATACTTTTGCATTATTTCCACTTCCTTCTTCACGCCAAAGTTTCCTGCTACCCGAGGTGCCTCCCAAATAATCTTGGGATTCTCTCTTGAAGGAACATAAAGGTGTCCCAGGTAGTAAAACAGTGCATCCCAAAGGTGGAAATCTAGAACCTTTTTTCCTTCCATCATCATATGGTATGTAGTGGAAAATTATGGATCATTTTGTATAGTTGCAGTCATCCAAATGTCTTTTTCCCACAAGAGTTGAGAAAAATTTTCATTGCCACAACCGGGGGACGACTGAGGAAATATTCAAGGTGATTGGTGCTACCTTTCGTGCATTTAATTTTCAAATGGAATTATTGTAGATATGTGGGCCATTTTTTATGGAAATCGTTCTATAACTTCCCATGTGTCTGCATAATTTGAATAGGTAAATTATTTGTGTGCATGATCGTCTCCTTCCATAGAATGTAATGTTTCCACTGCCAACAAGCCTACATGATGGAATACATCTCCTTATCATAGGTGGAGTATCTTTGATTAGTATCATGGAGTGTGAGTGATGTTTGCACCAAAGCATAGTCAAAGGCATCAATCTCAATCTTAAATGGTTGTTGTAAAATCATAGTGCAAGCATCCAGGTGGTCTATTGCAACTGATTCCAATTCCATAATGGAAATGGGAGGTAATTTCTATGGATTTCATCACATTTTTGCCGAGGACATCTAGAAAACATGATTCCATCATGGTTGTGGTTGACAAGTTGACCAAGGTAGCTCACTTCATTCCACTGAAGTCTATGGATTTAGCTAGTAAGGTAGCTCAGGTCTTCATAAGGAATATAATGAGATTACATGGTATTCCTAAGAATATTGTATCTAACAAAGATCCCAAGTTCACTTCCAGGTTTTAGAAGGATTTGTTTGCAAGTTTGGAGACAGATTTGGATTTTAGTACATCTTATCATCCACGGACAAATGGTTAGAAAGAGAGGGTCAACAGGATTCTGGAGGACATGTTGAGAATGTATTTTATGCACCAACAAAGGAGGTGGGTGGAGTATCTTCCACTGGAAGAGTTTGTGTACAATAATGGGTATCATGAAAATTTGAAGATGAGTCTATTTAGGGAGATTTATGGTAGGAGTTGTAATACTCCTATCAGTTGGAGTGATCCAGTGAACAAAGTGTTGATTGAACCATACATGTTGGCAGAGATGGAACAAGAAATACAGGTTATCAAGAAGAATCTAAAGGAAACACAAGACAGGTAGAAGAGTTATGCAGATCAACACAGGGTGTTTAAGAAGTTTCAGGTTGGGGAGCATCTGTACTTGTGTATCAATCCCAAGAAGATATCCTTGAGGATTGGATCATATTCCAAGTTGGAACCTTGGTATTTTGGGCCTTTCGAGATCCTTAAGAGGATTGGACCAGTGGCCTACAGACTTGTACTATCGTCGACAGTGAAATTCCATGATGTTTTCCACGTTTCATTGCTTAAAATATATGTGAAGGATATTGATCATGTGATTGATTGGTATGTATTACAGGTGGATCCAGAAGAATAATTCCATCTGGAACCTCAATTCATATTGAAACAAAAACAACTCATGCTCTGAAACCGAGAAATTGATCAAGTTAAAGTGCAGTGGAAGCACTTTTGACCCAATGAAGCTACATGTGATATGGTTGATCAGAAGTAGTATTTGTATCCTTCGTTTTTTTTTGGTTGAGGCAAAGGAGTTTTGGTATATGTACATATCTATGTATGGTTTTGATTGTAAATACTACAATGAGCTATTTTATAAAGCTCCAATAAGCGGTATGATTGTCATGTTGTCATAATTTTTCATGTTCGTTTTTCTTTTATCGGGGTTTTCATTGTAAATATTTCATTGAGCTAAGTTATAAAGCTCCATAAGCAGGATGTTTTGCTTTCAGCAGTTTGTTGGTCATATGTGTCATAGAACACCGAGGATGGAGTTCCCCCAAGGGGGAGGGGTTTTTAATAGCTTCGACTTAAAATTCCATGTAATAAAGTTAATATATGCAACAAAATAAGACCAAGGTCATGGGACATGTATTCCAAGTTGAATGTTGGGAAAAAACATTCTAGTGGGTGTCTTTTTTGGTTTATTAGTGGCTAAGGAAATTGGAAAAGGCATTCGAAAAGGAAAATATGAATTATTTGGAATTTTATTTATGAAAATAAATGAAAAGAGAAAAGGGATATGAAAGGTCACAAATTTTCATGAGAGGAAAATGAAGAAAAAAAGGCCTCTATAATAATAAGGCTTCTGAGGATTAGTTCATAGCTTTTGTCAGTTATTTTTGGAGCTCTTTATTCTCTCATACTATTTCACACTTAGCGAATTCTTGGAGCACTCTAGCATTAGATAAAGGAAAGGAAATGAAGGGCAAGGAAGCAAAGGAAAGCAAGGGACAAGCAAGGAAATTTGGATCAAGCAACTTCAGCGGGAGGATTTTCAGGTAACATGTTGCATGTGTGATTTCCTAGCTGAGGTTTGAATGCAAGGTGCATGCATTTGTTCATTTGGTTCATTTGTTGTCATTGGAATGAGTTTTTCCTAGTTTGGCAATGCTTTCATCTTTACCTTTCCATTTTTGGATAGCCATGGTGTGATGGGATTCTTTTCTCAATTGAGCTTCAGATTTTCGGAAAGTTTTGGAACGGGTGAGCTAGTCTCAGGAAAATTCCCAAGGGTTGGGGGTGGATCTGGTTTGATCTCCGAGAAACCATCAATAGGTAGGTGAAGATAGGAAAATTCCTCAAGGTATTGGTGAAGAAACTCTAAGGCATCAAATCTTGTTTTTGGCATTGTGATCTCTTGAACTTTTTTGGCGAGATTGTAGTAGCCTGAGGGTGGAGGTGGTTTAATCTTTGGGAATCCCTAGTTGTTTGTGTCTTGATATCCCACATTCATGATTGAAATATTCCACAGGGGTGATTGGTTCAAAGAAATATTTGGTTCAGCCCAATCTATGGTTGGGTGGTACATGGAATTCCCTGACTTGGTTGGCTTTTGCATAAGTTAATAAGAGTTATTTTCTTATTGTAATCTATGAGAACTTTTACTTGTTATTATGGTGATTTTATGGTTGTTATGTCATGGTTAATAATCTGGTTATATGTTGGTTATAAGCATGGATTTGCAATGTAGTCTAGTTATGTCTTGTTCAGAATTTGATAAGTATTTGATGGTTAATGAAAGTATCGGCTAACAAGTGTTATTGAAAATATTATGAGAGGGAATTAGACCTTCTTGTTGATTCTCAGACAAGTTTCAGACTCCTATGTTTAGATATGCATTCATGACTTGTAGATTACATGTTCACCATATGTTTGACGAAATGACTGACATGGTTAGGCCTAGTTAGGTCAAGTCCTTGTTCAAGTTTTTTATGACTAGAATTATCTTTGGGTCATTTATCATTATGAAAAAGTCTCATGAAGTTTTGGGCAGTGGTCTGGATGTTGGCCTGGAATTGTGGCTCAGATCTCGGAACTGCACCCTCTGAATTGGAGAATTTGGGTTGCAACCGCATGGAGGCATTGTTTTGCATGTAGTTCAAGGGTCACAACCACACTTATGCAGGTTTGTGCATGCGTTTTGGAGTCTAAGTCACTGAAAAAGTAGTCTAGCTCAGGGTTGGGTAAACTGGGTGGTTCTTTGACCCTTTATTGTCATGTAAGCCCTGTATAATATCAGGTTGTGGTCAGTAAGTCTCAATTGTCAGCCCCACTTCCATAGCGGAAGCTTGGAGGTCGATTCATGTCATAGTAACTTTTGGTCTCATGTTTACCTTGGAAGACCAGTGAAATTGGGTAAATGTGGGAGGGGACGTTACGGGATTTAAAAGAGAAAATTTTCAAAATTTTAATTTTGAATTTTTGGCTCCAAACTAGTCAAGTTGACCCCAGTGAAGAGACACACCTACTTGTGAAGGAAAAACACTATATAAAGAGAATTTGACCTCCTCCACAAGGTACCATTCGACCTCACTCAAGGAAGACATATTTTGGGCATCTGAGCGAAAGACAAGAAGGATAGGAAGGATTAAGATCATATCCCTGACTCGCACTTTTTGATTTATCTCTCTTCTAACTCGCACATGTGTTTCTAGGAAATTTCTAGTGAACAGTTTCTAGGCAGGCCAAATTTCTTGGTAGGCTGAGTTTCTAGGCACATTCTAGGAGGTTGAAATTTGACCTGTGCAGATATAAGAGGGCAAATTTTTTTAAGGACTACATATAATCCGTCAAAAATGATCATTCTGGAATCATTATGTCTTCCATGCAACACACATACTATGTTCTCTTGCACATACTCCCTCCTTCGCACAGTAAAATCTCTGCACATGGAAAACACCTGCAATCGAATCAGTTATGGCATAATTAAGAAGAGCAATAACAAAAGGACCCCCTTTCTCCCACTCTGCGCACTTCTTTACATGTAAAGCTTTCACATTGTTTAAAAAAATTAAACACCAAGTTTTAATGAATGTTTAATTTTATATGCTTTGGAATAAATGATTAGCTAGTAAAAAAATGATTAATTTCATGAACTTAATAAAAGGTTAAAGGTATAGTTTCAATAATGCCATTACCAGTGTGGAAATTTGTAAAAATAATAGTCATCCCTTATTTAGCTCACCTTAAAAATATTTACTAGAATTGTGTGGAGGTTTCACTGTGCAAAAAGCTCAGCACATGCAAAGCTTCACACACTGCTTAAAAATTTTAAACACCGCGTGTTAACAAATGTTTAAGTTTACATGTTTTTAAATAAATGATTAACTCGTAAAAATATGATTAATTTCATGAATTTAATAATTCAAACCCAATGTGGAAATTTGTAAAAGTAATAAACTTTAAAAA
This sequence comes from Pinus albicaulis, assembly GCA_034641835.2. Taxonomy (NCBI): domain Eukaryota; kingdom Viridiplantae; phylum Streptophyta; class Pinopsida; order Pinales; family Pinaceae; genus Pinus; species Pinus albicaulis. The sequence continues at coordinate 76,443 of JAXQQM020076034.1, forward strand.
TATTCACTAGACTTGTGTAGAGATTTTCTTGTGATGTGGAAATTTGTAAAAATAATAATCATCTTTTCAAAAGAAAAAAATAATTAGAGATTTGTAAGAGTATAATTAACAACTTTCTTTCACAAACAACATGCCTACATATAATCTGTAAAAAATGATAATGCATCCAAGGCAAGAATTGACATCTAAGATCTGAAATCCCTTCTTCTTCCAAACAAAAAAACATACTATGTTCTCCTACACATACTCCCTCCTCCACACAATAAGAACTCCACACATAGAAAGAACGTGCAACCACATCAATTATAACATATAATGGAGTCATCCTAGATTGAACAAAAAGCTATGAGTTTCACTTGAAAGTGCTTTTGGTGTAGTTGGTGTGCCTCCTATTGTTGCAATGGATGTGCCTCTTGGTGTTGTAGTTAGTGTTGGTGTTGCTGGTGCTACTGCTGAGTAGCTTGTATCTACACATGACTAGTGAGAGAAGTTGTCTCTTACTTAGCTCCACATCCCACGTTAAAAAATAAACCTTAAAAATATTTACCACGCTTATGTGAAATAATTTCAATAATATAATTACCAATGTGGAAATTCATCTTCCAAACAACGCACATACTTGGTTCTCCCTCACTTAGCTCCCCAACTCACGTTAAGAAATAAACCTTAAAAATGTTTACTAACTTCTGTGGAGCTTTCACTATGTCAAAATCTTCACAAGAAAATCTTTGCACAGTGCTTTACATGCAAAGCTCCCCTATACTCAACCTTCTAATTTCTGAAATTTTATAGCAAGTGATGTTATGATTTTGAATGTCCACTTTCAATTAATAATTTAATATATTGGAATAGAATTGATTTATGAGATGACGAAGATATACCTAGATTTTTTTATTATTGGAATCATTAAATGTGCATTACCTTTTCTTTCTTTTTTGGTAGTTTAGACTAATCCTGATCACCTAGGGGTTTTGAATCAGTGACCTTGCAGACAGAGTGCCACCGGTGACCTTGCAGACGTAGTGCCTTAACAGTGCACCCCATCACCGATTGCTCTACACCACATGGGCTAAATGTGTATTACCTTAACCGGTAAAAACATGATTCATTTCATTAATTTAATAAACATTAAAGCTATAGTTTCAATAATTCCATTACTAATACTATATATGATGTGGAAATTTGTAAAAGTAATATTCATCACAAACAAATATTAATTGGATATTTTTCTACCCCTCCTACATAAAGGACCTACAATCTGGCCTTTTCATTGTGCGGAAAGATCTGCATTGCACACTACTTTACATGCAAAGTTCTACGTAGTGTTTAAAAACTTAACACCAGGTGTTAACAAATGATTAGGTTTACATGCTTTCAAATAAATGATTAGTTGGTAAAAATATGATTAATTTCATGAATTTAATAAAACTTTAAAGTCATAGTGGAAATTTGGAAAATTAGTGGTCATCTTCTCACAAGGAAATATTAATTGGAGATTTGTTTAGCCCCCGTCCCACCCCCATCTCGGCCTACGTAAAGGACCTACAATCGCGTCAGTTTTGACATCATTGGGCAGAGCAGTACCGTAACCGTAACAGTGTCAGTGTCAGTGTCAGTGTTAGTGTCGGGAGATTTTATATTTTTATTTTTTATTTTTTTTAATAATAAATGAATTGTCACAATAAAACACTCTCCATCAGGGGAATTATGTCCAATCAAAATTCATTGAGCCAATCGAAAATTAGAAATAAAATTTATAGAAAATTAGAAAAATATTTTTGAATTTATGGAAAATAAAAATATTCAACATTTTCCCAAAAATTTGGTTAAAAATTGCAAAAATAAAAACAAAATAATACAGGTTCATTACACTTTAACGGTGAAACAATAGTATAGTCCCTATCAAGACAAAGATTATACTATTAACTCAATAAGTATAAAATAGTGAAAAAAAAAACAATAATACCTTTCTAGAATTTTTTTTATATACACACACACACCTACCAATAAAATGATTTACTTCTAATATATTCCATCTTTACCCACAGAAATAATCAAAACATGGCGTCATAGAAAACTCCCACATGATATATGAGGAGTTATCTACGCACGCAACAGAATAGTCCACACCGCAGTTTTTTTTTGCTAGAAACTCGTAAAAAAAAATTCAAAAATCAAGTAGTTGGAGTGTTTGAATTGCATTTTTTATAGTGGAAATGGATTCAGCACTATCAAAAACCTTTAAGACACCCAAAATACTGAAATTTAACAACTATAAACAAAATTCTGATAAATTATCAAAAAATTTCAAAATCTTACCAGAATTTTTGACTTATTCTGTGAGTTTTTTAGACAAAGTAACTAGAAATATGATTTTAAACTTTGCAAAGTTGATGTGAGTTAAGGCACCTCACATGGAATGGAAGCTTTTTGACTTTTTTTTACTTTTAATTAACAGCACATACACCTTCTTTCCCTAATTTTTAATCATTAATTAATGGTTACTTGCTTTAACTTTCGTACCAGTAATCAGTGTGAATTTGATAAATATTTTGATAAAATATTATTAAATATTTTTATAAAATGTTATTGAATATTTTTAATTTTAAAATTAATAAATAGATGATGATGTCTTTTGGGGGAGTTACATCTATGTTGAAAACACAAATTTTATATTATGATTTGTTGAAAATAAAAATATTAATAAAATATTTCTAATACATATTATTATTTTTAATCGTAAATCTTCCAGGAAATCACATAAGAAATTTAGGAACCGATGTGTTTTGAACTACCAACTGTAGTTCATCATCAGGATAATGAAGACTGGTTGATCTGACACCCATATTTATACCAGGAAGAGAGAAGCAATGGTCAAAACCAAGAAAAATTAAAAATTAAAAACGGTCAAAAATAAGTTTAAAAATATAAAAATATATTAAATAAACCAAAATTAAAATTAGCCCAACCTTAAAATTGCAAAAGTTAAAAACGGTTAATAATAAAAATAAACGTAAATATAAAAACCAAAAATAAAACTAACCCATCCTTAAAAACATGAGTTAAAACTCAAAATAGTATAAAATCAAAACCAAAAACTAAAATGACATAAGTTTTAACCATAAATCAAGTTAAAAGTCAAAAATTAAAGTCAAAGTCAAAAAATAAATAAATAAAATAATAGAATAAAAATAAAGGATTTAATAAATAAATTAATAAATACATTAATAAATAAAAATGAGAATTAAAGTACAAATAAGAATAAAATAAAAATAACAATAAAGGACCTAATCAATAAATAAATTGATAAATAAATACATTAAAAATAAATAAAAATAAAATAAAGGCTAAAAATAAAAATAAATTACTATTATTGTATTTAAATCAACATAAATTTATCCTAATATTGACCATAAAATAATAGAATAAAAATAAAGGATTTAATAAATAAATTAATAAATACATTAATAAATAAAAACGAGAATTAAAATACAAATAACAATAATTAAATAAAATAAAAAGCTAAAAATAAAATTAAAAATAAATTACTATTAATCTATTTAAATCTAAAAATATAAATAAATTAAATTAAATAAAACATTAATAAATAAATAAAAATAAAAACTAGAATTAAATAAAAATAGAGGGTTTAAAAAAAAAATTATTAATTTTATTTTTATTTTAATTAACAGTAATAAAATACTTAAATAAAGTAAAATAAATAAAATCATAGAAAAAATAATAATAATAATAATTTAATGATCAATTCAAAAAAATACCAAAGAATAAAAGAAGGACCCTTACATGGAGTGAAGAGATGGAATCCAACAACTACTAACCTCCATCCATCATCCATGTTCAACGTACAAGGTCTCTTCTCAATTTCAATCGCCTCTCTAAATTTCCGGTGATGGAAATGGTCAACCCTGGCAAGGACTCTAGCATCTTCAATACAAATATGATGCTTCGTCTTCTCAGCATGCTCAGCTAGTGCTGAGGACTTGGTTCTACCATGCCTAATATCCGCAGAATACTCCTAGATCCTTTTATTAATCAATCGACCAGTTTCACCAATGTGGGGAGTCCCGCAAGAGCACGGGATCAAATAAACACCTTTTACGCTTTTTTGGTCCAACTGGTCCTTAACCGATTTAAAGGAGCCCGAATAGTGTTTAAAAGTTTAAAATAAGACAATATCTTATGCTTCCTTAAAATCCGAGCGATCTTGTCAGTAGTACCTTGAATAAAAGGTAAATGAACTTTGCCAATAACAAGAATCATCAATAATATAGAAATTCCTTTAAGTAAGATCATTATGACATGATGTATTACATCAAGGTTAAATCAACAACTTTTTATTTAAGTTCTCATAATATTTATCTGTCCAAAATGGCCCGAATAATTTTAAAGGAAATTTGGGTGGTTTACACCGCAGAAGTTAAATAGAAAAATTGTATTTTTTTAATTAATTTTCTTTTAAATTATTATATTTTATTAATTTTATTTAAAATATATTATTCTATTTATAATTATAATTATTATTTATTATTTTATTTTAAAATGTATATACATTATTTTACTTATAAAAATGGATATAAGCTTTACACTTTTTCTCATATACTATTTTCAATATTCCTATACATGACATATCTTCAAAAGTATACAACTCATAACCAGCATTCCCACAAGCCATGTGTGTTCATTCAAAAGCATTGCACCTTATGACTTAGATAGCATTAAGTTATTTGTAATATACCAAAATAAACAAATTTTAGTTGTCAATAATAATTAGAAGAGGTTAATGCAGAGGGGTTACGGCTTTTCACTCATGGTTGTATATAAATGTGGGCTGATTTCAACGGTAAGGTGGAGTCACTTGAATAATAATTTTAATATATATAAATCATATCACTTCTAATGTGTATCATGTTCATTGTTTAATAAGTCATAGCTATCCATGCTTTTTATAAATCTAATTTATTAGTGCTTTGTTGAATATAGAAGATAATTAAAAATTTATTAGTGCTTTGTTAAATAGAGAAGATAATCAAAAATTTATTATAGTAAAGTAACATTCAAAATAAGTAGATAAATAACCACATGAATTAGATAAGAGAGTTATGGCTCATGAAATTAAATGTTTGAATTGTTTGAGAAAATGCGAAGAATTGAATAAAAATTTCTTTTATAGATATTCTCAATAAATATCTTGATTTGTTAATAATAATTATTTTAAATAATCTTGGTTTTTTAGATTTTTATATGTGCATATTGAGATTTTTCTAACATGTATAGTAGGACTAAGACTTTAATAGTTAACGAAAGTTGTTATAAAATTTCAACACTCCCTTTTATTATTATCATTAATCATTCAATAATGTCTTCATGGGTTTACAATTTTCATAACATGATGGTGTGTTGGTCTAACTCTCAACTAGGCTTACAACATTTTTATTTTTGTAAGTTGGGTAGGACTACATTTTTATCATCATGTCCAATACATATCACTCCGATGGGGGCGGAGAATTGAACCGATAACTTCATATCAAGGAGCACCTTAACAGAGCAGTGCCTGATCACCATCTATCCAAAACCCTGTGGATAGGTTTGCAAAATTTTGAATATATATATATATATATATATATATATATATATATAATTTTTTTCTTCACTTTTGCACGTTGATGCAACTTGTCCCTAGTTCTATGCTCTACAACTTTTTCCTTCCTTTTGCTCCAATTTTTATAATATGCATACATTTTCTTCCTCTTCAACTTTAGCTTTGGTTTAGTCCTTTTTCTTCAATATTTATATGTTTTATTTGTCTTATTCATTTGTTTCTTCTTCCCACTACTTATGCTTCATCTATTATTAATTGAACATATATGTGAACCTTTGTAAGATCAAAAACATATTTATTTTCTTTCATCTTCTATTCCACTATAACAACAACTTTAAAAACCCTAATGATTTCCTTCATTCTTTTTATTCCTTTTTTGTATTATAGTTATGAAAAAATTTGCTTGTCCACTTTCATCTTCATCATACTTGGGCTTTGCATCAAATTCTTCAAGAAATGCTAATATGACATCATAATCGAAATCAACCTTTCTTGCAACTAGATTCTCCTCGCATTTTTCTATTGTTGTGAAGGCCATTTTAATTTCATATTTAACTTCAATTTCATCACCCACACATGCATCTGCACAGTGGAATTCACTTTCTTTACCATACTCTTGCTCTACATGTTGTACATACTCACATTTTTTTCTATAATTTTTTCAACGAACTTCTCTGTAGTGTTCAGGACAAAAGTAGTGTCCATTTTTTCTTTATCGTTTATTGTTTTAGAAAACTCTTCCACAATGTTTCCAATTATTTTTTGAAATATCGATACCTTCTACTTCTCCTATTAGAATAGTCACTTCATTAGAAATTGCAATGCTCTATGACTTAACTTAATGTTTCTCCCCCTTTCATTGTATGTTATCTCCAAAATATACCAAGCTTCTTTAGACCTAGTTGCTACTGCAATTTTGGGAAGAATGATATCATCCAAGTCTTGTTGAATGAGAAACAATGTAATTACATCATCTTTCTTGTCTTCCATTAGCTCCTTCTTGTGATATCGGATCACATCCTCATGGACTACCTGATTTCATGGTTCTTTAAACCCATTCAAGATAACACCCCTTAGATATTCGACATGTAGTCTAGTTCTCTTCTTAATATCCCAAAAATTATAATTAAAAGAAAAAAAAAAGGTGTTGATAGATAAATATTTTTAAACCAATCCATGTTGATAACTCTTAGGGGAGCTCAATCTCTTTCCAAAACCAATCATGGAGAGAAGAAAAATTCATAGAAAATGGTGCGTATCAATAGTGAACTTCTAAAAATTCATTTTACCTTCCCTCTTTTTAATCTCTCCCTATTCTCTTAACTTCTTTTATTTGTATTCCTTTTTTAAATCCTTGATCACCCTTTTTTTTAGTTTTTATGCAATAATTAAAAAATACTTCAAAAATATCAAAACTATATAATCTAAAATAATACTTAATAATAAATTAATGCTTGCTAATTTTCTAAAAAGTCAAAATTGCATAATACCATGCAAAACAAGGAAATTAATCTTGCATAAATAAATATAGGATTCTTTAATTTTTTTGTCAAACTCTTTTATGATCACTCCACTCCTTTATTGTTATAAAATTGAGCTAGGTCACAGAAAACCCTATGTTGTGCTGCTTGAGGGATGTTGCACTCTACTAGGGTTTCACGCATATGTTGAATTTTTGACGCACACTCTCAATCAATCTGACATTGCAACGCCCAAATAACGGATCTGACAGGGGGAATGAGTGTCCCGGAGGGGGGGGGAGCAATCCCCTCTTATCACAGTGTGGTCGCAGGTGAGTCAAGTGGTAAAACGAGTAATCTGTTAGGATCTCCAGAGAGTGTCAACCCTAACAGAGGCCCTATTCTAGGAGCCCAACGAAAGGCAAGAATCTGCGGACAATGTCTCCTAAGAGCTACCAAGAAACCTCGGTTAGTGATCCCAACCAACAAAATATAAAGCTAGCATAGTTACATGAAAGATGATGCTATGATCTACAAGTTTATCGACATTTTACCCACAGAAAAGGACCTGATCAAATGGATTCAACAAAAATGGCAGCCAAAAGGTCATATAGATCTAAAGTTGGGAGCGAGAGGCTTTTTTACAGTAATATTTGCTAATATGTAAGATAAGGAAATAGTCTTTGAAAATGATCCATATTTCTACTATAATGCATATGCCTCTTTATGAGGTAATGGGAGGAATGCTACAATCCAAATCGGGAGCAATTTCTAGCAGTTTCGGTCTGGGTTCGCCTTTTCACCCTACTAGTTGATTTTCGAGATGCCGAAATCCTAGAAGGGATTGGTAACTCAATCGAAAGATTTGTGAAAATATTTGAATCCACTCGTAGTGGAAGGTACACTTCTTATGCCTGCATCTATGTTTATATTAATATTTCTGAACCCCATCCAGAATCAGTGTAATTGGAATATCAAGACAAAGTCTAGCATCAACCGCTGGATTATGAACACATTTCGTTTTGCTGTCATTGATGTCATGAGTATGGACATCTATATAAATCATGTGCACTAAAAGCAGATCTGGAAGAGCCTAGGTCGACGCAAGAACAAACCCCATCTCAAGAAAACATTGAGGGTTTCAAGAAAGTCTCACATGTCAAGAAGAAGAATGTAAATGCGCAACAACAACAAGTTTCCAGCTAATAAAATCAAAAGACCATCTAGAATCGATTTGAAGTTCTGTAGGAGGAGGGGGAGAGTTCCAAGGAGGAAAAACCCCCAAAGGACCTGGATCACAGAGGAAATCCACCAAAATCGGTTAACAAACTAAAGAGGAAAGCTCATACGGAATTTTAGACAAAGAGGAGCATGAACAATCAATCGATATCTCAGCAATGGAGATTGAAGCGTCCAAGGAGGAGTTGAGCACGGAGGAGGTAGTACTGAAAAGGCTCCTGAACAAATGGAAGAAATTATATGAGAGATTCATCTCAGAAGATCAAAATAAGTTGTGTAGGGAAAAATTCCAGCAATATATGGCTAAACAAGGTCAACGGAAAATAGATCTAGTGGATCAATCTGGCTCACAATTGGGAAGCTCGCAGGATCCGCATAGCCAAAGCAAAGGTGGGAAAAAAAGGGGAAGAAAAAAACTTCAGGAGTAAATTCAAATGGTGGGAGAGATGTTAGTTAATTCTAGAAGGTTAATATTACTTTCGACGGTGCTCCACCAACTACATAATGTTTCCCAATGATAGTAATCTCCTTGAATGTGAGAGGCCACAATAGCCGAGGTAGGAAGAGATATTTACAAGATCGCCTGAAAAAAGAGAAGCCTCGAGTAGTGCTCCTCCAAGAAACTAAGGTATTAGGAGATGAAATGGATGAAATGCTTAGGCACATGCACCCTAAGTATGAAGCATTAGTTATAGATGAAAATGGGTGTGTTGGAGGCATTGCCATCCTCTGGAACCTTGTAGAGGTACTTGTTTATTACTGGAGTGGCCTTCCTCATATCTTGTCAGGGAGATTTATACATATTGGGACTAGACAATGGGTTTTGATCTCGGTGGTATATGGTCCTCACATCCCATGAGAGAAGGAAGCTTTCCTTCAGAGCATAGGAAAGTTGGGTCAGATTCATATAGAGAAATTTTTCTTGATTGGGGGTGATTTTAAAGTTGATCACCTCGCTAGATGAGAAAAAGGGTGGTATTAGAAGACAGGAACTAGAAATGGAGCTTTTCATAAACATGCAAGTAGACTAGAATCCAGTGGACATTCTTACCAGGAGAGGAGGCTCTCATCAGGTAGCGTCTTGGCTAGATCACTTTCTAGCATATGAAGAACTGATCAATAAATATATCTACTATGAAGCAATGATCCTTCCCTGCCTTGGTTCCGACCACTGGCCTATCTGATTGGAAGTTGACATGAAACAGGGACACTGAAACCGACCCTTGAGGTTTGAATCCTTCTGGCTGCGTGATCCATCATTTCTCAAAAAAATAAAGGACTGGTGGACTTTGAGCTCGGAGCAGGGAATAAATACCATGCATACCTTCCAGCTTCACCTAAAAGAGTTAAAGCATAAGATCAAGAAGTGCAATAAATTGGAATTTGGCCACATCCAGCAAGATCAAGAACAGCTCCAAGCCTACATGCAACTGGTGCAACAAAAATTGATAATGCATGGACGCTCGAGTTCCTTGGTGGTGGAAGAGGGTAATATATTAACTAAGAACGAAGAAAGAAGAAAGAAAGAAGAGATTCTATGGAAACAAAATTCTAGGGTTCAATGGCTTCGTGAAGGAGAAAGGAACACCCTCTTTTTCCATAATATTCTAGTTGCTTGACCCAGGAGGGGATCGTATTGTACAACATGAAGACATGGAGAACCTTCTAATAGATCACTTTCAAAACATCATGTTGAACCGCTCCCAAAAAGAAGATAAGTTATCGACTGTATAACAAGGCATATTCCCCAACTGGTCAGCAAATACCGGGACCTAGCACTCATGCGAGCTATCACCATAGAGGAGGTGGAAGAGGTTGTCAAAGTTCTGGCGAAAAATAAAGTGCCCAGGCTCGATGGCTTCACTGCAAAAAATTTCCAGGTAGCCTAGCCAATCCTGGGCAAAGACATTCTGGAGATCGTGAAAGAATCAATAAGATCAAGGAAGGTACATCCAACTCTCAACTCTATTTTTTTAGCTTTAATACCTAAATCTGAGCATTCAGAAGAGCCTCAAGGGTTTCAGCCTATTTCTTTATGTCATGTCATTTATAAAATTATTTCTACCATTATGGTGAATCAAATAAAACCTATCCTCCCGTCTTTAGTATCCCCAGAGCATACTAGTTTTGTTAAAGGTCGTCAAATTCTAGATGGAATTATTACACTCAGGAAGCCATCCACTCCCTCAAAAATATCAGAACTAAGGCCATGATGATTAAACTAGATCTTTCTAAGGCCGATGACCACCTCAGTTGGCCATAATTTTTGTGTATCCTTCAAGTTTTTTACTTGGATTCCATATGGATCCAATGGGTATCTTCTCTTATATCCACTCTTGTGTTCTCCATCCTTCTCAATGGCTCCCCTTCCCAGACATTTAATGCCTCTCATGGGCTCAGACAAGGAGACCTGATTTCCCCCTTCCTATTTATTCTGGCAACAGAATGTCTAGGGAGATATATCAAAGGGAAGGTTCAAGAAGTACAATTCAAAGGGCTTTGCTTGTGGGGTAATGACCTTCCCTTGACTCACTAGGAATTTTTCAATGATATTATGCTTTTTTTTCCAAGCCACCCTCAAAGAGGCCAGGTCCCTTATGTCTATTCTTCAAGACTTTATGCAAGCCTCAGGAACTCAAATAAATAAGGATAAGTCAGATATATTTTTATTTAACACCCTTGTTCAGTATCAATCCTTTTTGGCCAGAAGCTTGGGTTTTTGTATTTGATCCCTACCATCAAAATATTTGGGCATTCCCCTTAGCCTCAACTCCCTCAGATTTTCCTGCTGGAAATCCCTTCTTGATCGCATTCAATCCCACCTCCAAAACTGGTCCTTTCGGGCCCTCTATATGGCGAGTGAGGTGGTTCTCCTGAAAGCGGTGTTGCAATCGATCCCCATCTACCAACTTTCAGGCCTTGTTGTGCCCAAAACTGCATGCTATGAAATGAAAAATATCTCCAAGAAATTCCTTTGGCAAGGGGTGAAAAAAGCAAAAAAATGGGCTCTCGTATCTTGGAATTACATAATCAAACCTAAAATGGCAGGGGGTCTAGGTCACCAAGATCGCTCACTTTAAATCAAGTCATGGGAGAAAAACTCTAGTGGCAGTGGATTCAAGGTGGAAATCATATTTGAAATCTTATTTGAGAAAATAAATACAGTATGCCCCTATCCACGGAAGGGAGACTGAGATTTCAGGGTACAATAAGAGGCTCTTCAATCTGGAACCTAGCAGTTGAAAATGGGGAGCTGATACAAAACCACAACTTTTGGGAGATCATATATGGATACAAAGCGTTGTTCTGGCAGGATTCGTGGAAATAGAGGGATAAATTATTAAGTCGCCATGACCTTGTCGAGATATCATTATTTACTAACCGACCTGTAAATATGACAATGAATCATTTTTGGGACATCGGAGCAAGTTCAATGTGGAGGGAATGGAAAAGGCGAGAACATTGGGCCAATGTACCAGACACACGTCAATGGGAAGCTTATGGAAAATATCTCAACTCTAGAAAGATTATGATATCTTAAGACATGAAAATCCTTAGATGGGGTTATAAATGTTGGGAAAAATACTGAGAGGGGGGGGTGAATCAGTATTTAGGGCAAACTCAACCTTTTTACTTTTTCATGCTCTAAAACCTATACGCTACTTTTCTGAAGCCAACTAGCGTATACACGCGGATATCCTTCATAAAACTCGCGTATACACAGAGATATAATTATGCCATTAGTTATTCACTTATGTCATTCCATCATTCATTCATTAGATGTTCTACAAACAGTAAACATGTGCAGTAAGAACAGAATAAACCATCACACAATGCATCACACATGAACACCAGGATTTTTTAGGTGGAAACCCAAGTCGGGAGAAAACCACCGTTGCAGTTTCTCAGCCTTCAATATTTTATTATAGAGAAAACATCTTACAACATATGTGCTGGTGCAGACTCTACCAGCACGCAGGCACCCACCTGCGCTCGTTTACCAGCCTCTCCTGGAAGGGAGCTCCAACCCCCTGACTCGTTTACCAGCCTCTCCCGGAAGGGAGCTACGATCCCCCGATCTCGTTTACCAGCCTCACCTGGAAGGGAGCTACAACCCCCTGACTGAAGGCTACAACCCTCAGCACCACCTTGGACCACGTTTCATCAATTTTCACACCGGATCCAACAACTTCAATAGAACAACACTTGCATGCCACGTTTCATCATATTTTCAGACTGGACCCTCTCCATACATTTAAGCACACAAAACATCAACAATGATAGAAACACAGTTGTAGCTCGTATCGTAGATTTCATACCCATACTTCTCAAGAACCCTAGTTTGCATACGTCGCTTTCTTTTCACCATGTTGTGTATATGCGTCGTCCACACCAACCGTATACCAGACATATTTCTTCCTTCATCAAGATATAAGTGCTTTTCTCTTCAGTGAAGCCGCGTATATACGCGCTTCCTCTGCGGCGAACTAGCGTATAGATCTTCAATTATTATAGAGCAGCATACTTCTTCAGATCAGATATTCAGTTCAGATTTACCCTTTTACTTCAGACAGATGTTCACCTCATCTCATATCTAAGCCTTCCATAAACAGATCTAGCAGATACAAATACATTCCAGATCTAGATATTCCGCTTCATCATTTCTTCATAGGTGCATCATAGATTCAGATCTATTATCAAACCTTTACCCTTTCCATACAGATATACTTCATAGAGAAGTATTCATTCAAGCTCAGACATCTTGCTCCCACACTCCTGATTTGCACAATGAATTTCTTCTCCTTATATAGGTTTATCCTTTTTCAATACCACGGGCCCCTTTTTCAATACCATGAGCCAAAACAATACCATGAGCCTTCAATACCACGGGCCCCTTTTTCAATACCATGAGCCAAAACAATATTACTTCCGATGGTATTCCTGGACGGGGTCATTTAGACGAATCATTACCCAATACAATGGGTCAATACCATGGTGGTTACCCCTGGTTTTGCACTTTTTGAGCGCTTTTGCCCATACGCGACTTGGAACGTTCCTTTCCGCGTGCATACGCGACTTTCCTTAGACAGATCCGCGTATACATAGAGACATACTCTTTTCATCATACTTTGAGCACATCTCACCTCGCTGCCATCGTTTCCCCTCGCACTCAATCGTAGGATGATCAATTCATCATGACATTCTATCAAGCACAACTCCATCAAGTAAGTTGCCATCATCTTCATCAAGTGGGTTTCCTTTCAAGGACAACACTCAGCATCATATTGTCAACAAACATCATATCACATCAGATTTACATCATTTACCAAGTCCATCAAGTCAAGAATAACTTCATCAGGTGTATTGCCATCAAGGACAACACGTGCCAACAATCTCACGTCTTCATCTTCATTCAGTGGGTTGCCATCAAGGACAACACTCTGCATCATATTGCCAACAATAAAACTAAAGGAATGTTCACAATATAGGATGGTTATCAACTGAAAGTAGAAGACCATCAACATCATTATCAGCCCCTCTAGGGTAAATTATGGTTGGGGACATTCTGTCCAAAATTTGTGTTCTTCCTCTGGCTTGTAAGTAATGGGAATGCCCTTACTTGGGACCAACCAAAAAAGCATGGTGTTTAGGGTCCCTCCTCTTGTAGCATGTGTGCCTCTTAGTCAAAAACCATCGAGTACCTACTAAATCCATGCCCCTTTAGTAATCAACTTTGGCATAAACTTGACATTATCTTCGGCCATATCGACCAAGATCATTCGAGTATCAAAGTTACTATTGAAAATTGGAGGAAAGGAGTGTACAAAAGCCTTGTCCTAAATAGAGCCTGGTCCATCTCTCTTGGATTCCTTCTTTGGGTGGTGTGGAAGGAAAGAAATAGGAGGGTATTCAAAGACCAAAAACAATCTGTGATAAATGTATGGGAATTAATTCTCCAAAATATTCGCGAAACCATTCTTGCAGAGAAATTGTATTTGGATGATTGGAAAGTTCCTCATCAGGAAGCGTGAATACTAACAATACTCAATATTTCCCCGTGGATGTTAGTGCCACATTCATGGAAATTAAAAATTCCTCCCAGCCAATCACCCTCGAGATTATTATGCCCTCCAGAGGAATTCTTAAAGCTTAACTTTGATGGCGCCTCTAAAGGAAACCCTAGAGCAGTAGGCTTTGGTGGCATCTTTAGAGATCATCAGGGATGGGTAAAGTGGCTTTATGCGTCACACTGTGGTATAGCGAGCAACAATGAGGCGGAATTCAACGCAGTCAAACATAGTATTCTAATTGCAAGAAGGAAGTGTTTCCATAAATTAGTGGTTGAAGGAAATTCTGCACTTGTAATACACACCATTAAAAAGCTTCATCGAGGTTCCCAATGGGAAAAGATCAAATGAAGTTGGAGAATAGGGAGGTTAATTATGGAAATAAAGTATCTCATCTCTGAATTTGAATACATTATTCCTTCTCATGTGCATTTATCAGGTAATGCAACAGCATATCTCCTGGCGAATTGGGGATACAGTAACCCTGGAAAGTATCTGGACGTTTTTGGGGACTGTGCATCCCAGGCAGAAGGATTAGAGCCGCTATAGGTGATTCTGGATAGAGATATGAGTTCTGACCAGTGTCCCCGATCGAGGTGTGAGGAGAGGGAAGATCTGCATGGGGATCAAAGTCATGATTAATCAAACACGAGGCAGGGAAAGTGGGTGTCCCACCCAATGACTCCACATGCTAGATGCAATAAAGAATCTGTCGATACGTAAGCCGGTGTTAGACCAAGCCTAGAGTGCGAGTTTTATCTCCATACAATTGGTAAGGGTTTCATGTTGCATGCAAACACTTTTTTGGTTTTACTCCTAGTTTCGATGGTCTGTGGTTAACAATTTGTTTGGTGTGGAGCTTGATTATCTTATTTATTTATATGTATCACCGTGTTGGACCCTTGTTCTTAATGGGGCATCAATGTTGCCCATCGTTTAATCACTTCCAATGGGGGTCCAGGGGGGGCGACAACGAACTTTTGGAGCCCCCCCCCCCCCGGGTGGGGGGTTTCAAGGGCAGTGCCCCCGAAGCTAAAAACAGATGTAAAATTACCTTGCAAAATATTGTAATTTCATAGTCAATCTGGGTCGTTCATTAGGAGGATGATCTGACGGTAGAAGTTATGTTTAATTTAGGGTTTTTTCCCTAGAAGGCAACCCCTCGTTTTGTATGAGGGTATTGTATTGTTGTTGTGTATGGTATGTTTGTATGATGAGCAAGAAACAGAAAGGGAGACTATGAGAGAGAGTAGAGGATATTGCAGTGGGTCTATTGTAGGTTGTGTCTCTTCATCTTGCTAGATAATATAAAGGAAGGACTGGTTGTTCAGGGTGGACGTAGCCCAAATTGGGTGAACCACGTATATCTATGTCTCTCTTGTTTTATATGTTTTATGTGCTTGTGTTTCCGCAGATTTTATGTGTTCCATTGCTCTGTAATACATAATTTTCTAACACAATTATTGTTGGACCGGGGTGCTCATATGAAGGAGGAACAATGTGGACGACTGTCACAGCACGTCGGAAAAGTGTGGTTCCTGGTATGTTTCTCAAGCTTTCCTAGTTTATGAAATGGATGCTTCTCCTCAGAACATGTTGAACAATTGGCAGGGTTTGGTGACTTTGCTGCAATGTAAAAGTGGGTTGATGATTAGTCTGTATTTGTTTGCATTTTCCATGCCGATTTTGGTTTTCTGTGGCAATATGCTTGCTCAAATGGGAATGTATTGGAAGTCATGGTCTGTCATTAAAATTATTTTTGCATATATTGTATGTGAACTACTTTATCTTTGGTGTCTAATGCTTTGGCGGGTTTGGGGTAGGATAGTGACTTTGGGTTTCGCAAGGAACCATGTTGGTCAATTATGGATGTTAGCTCCAAATGGGTTTCCTGTCATTTGAAAGGAAAATCCCAATGATATTGGAAAACTTTTTGATTCGAAAATGCAGAACAAAGAATCTGGGGCCAAGTGCGTCCCTAACAGGAAAAAGGTGGTCGAAATATTTTTTATATGGCTAAGAAAAGTTAACAGTCAAGTTGTATGTATTATCCTTTCAGGTCTGCCTAAACTGTCAACCCCTTCAGCTCCTGCATTGTTTGTTGGAAAAGGTGCCCCTCGATGAAGAATTTTGGAGAAAGACTCCGTAGATCGAGGAGCAGAGCGTGTGGCGCAAAGTACATTTTGAGTTTTAGGGGCTTTTGGTGGGTCAAAGTCCTGTATTTTGTAATGGGATGGAAATATTTTTGTATACATTGAGCTCTGCCCATGGTTTTCAGACCATGGTATTGTAATGTAAAAGACTATATAAGGAGTCTAGGCTAGTTCTCAAATAATATCAATCTAATAACTCATGATAGAATGCACTTAGATGTAACATTTTTTTATTCTTTATTTTGTGGTTTGAGTTAGAGGAAAAGGATCTTGCAACTGAGTGCGTGGAGACCTTAGGAAGTCTGCAGTTGAGTGCATAGACCCCTGTAGTTGAGTGCGAAAGGTGGAACTGGGTGTATAAGGAAGATCTCAACATTAGTGAAGTACTTTTGAAAAGAGATTTTTGTTTTTTCTTATGTGTTGCTTTAGTTGTTGCTTATGATTATATGTGCTAAGCAAGCGTTTTGATCTATAATTGCATAGCGAAGTTCTGTTTATAATTGCTTATACTGTTTTGGGTTTGATTAAGGAAGATCGCGTAGTCTGCAAGATAGTTCAACCAAAGTGTTGAACCTCGACTGTATAATTGATAGATCCATTCTGTGAAACTCTTCCAAGTATAGAAGGGAAGATAAATCCTTAAATCCATGTTTCATTGTCCCTATGGATGCAAAAACCTAGTTCTAGAATCCCCCTATATTTCCTCAGGTGAGACTTCAGTCTGCGTAGCAGATCGTTTCCGAAAGGGCCGGTAATAGTGCTTTTATTGTTTCACGTAGCCGAATTTTAACCTGGGTCTAGGCCCCATCAACCCAAAAAATGGTTCCGTTGCCGAGACCAAAATTTAATTGAGGGATATGTGATGTGGCATCCGTCTAAGAAATAGATTCAAGACTGGGTAGGTCAAAAAGAACACGAATTTATTGCGCAAGAAAGAAAATATCCACACATATCTCCTAAGGATTGGTTACAAAAGTATATCTTTAAAGATTACAGCGAGATCTTTTCTCGTCATTTGTTAGCAAGTTGTACAAGTGGATATCAATACTAGCATATCAAACATCCTGTTTTAGCAATAATCCTACTATGTGGACTCTGGAGTTGATCAAGAAATTGAAGGGAGCTAATAACGAGATTGCAAGGGTTGTTGATTATTGAATCGATAGTATCCTTGGGGGGTTTATCACTGAGTTCACGATCGATACTTATGTATCTTATAGTGAAGCAGAGCACAAGTTTTTCAAAGGCCCTAGAGGTAAGTATTTAAACTCACTGAAGATTTGGGTTAAAATGTTATTGTGTGAAAAGGGTGTACTACGGATGTAATTACATTGATGTTTGAAAGAAAAGAACCAGGTGTTATGCGAAGCAGTAAAAGAGTTAGCACAGATCAGGGTACTTATATTGAAACTCAATATAGTCCACTATTTGGATCTGAGAACAAAGAAAAAGAAAGCAATCCCGCTACCCCTAGGAGCGCGTTGATAAAGTCTGAAGATCATCAGAGCGCTGCTGGAATTCCACAACCATCCACTCCCATCACAACCCGTTGCCACTTTGTTCCTCCACCTCCCCCATTTACCATGGCCCCGCCACCAAAGATGCATGTGTTCAAGGGATCAGACGATCCTGAATAGTTCTGGTTTGTTGCAGAAGTGATATGGAGATCGCATAACATTACAGATGAAAATATGAAGAAATCACAGTTGGTTACAGCACTATAGGGCAGAGCGTTGTCCTGATACATGAAATATACCACGACGAACAAAAATTCCACTTTAGCCCAAACAAAAGCTACGATGAATGCCAAGTTCAAGAAACCTATGTCACAGTCCTAGTGTATTACAAAGATTAAAGAATTAGGAAATTGGTTACTGAGACTATGTGGAAGGTTGATCAAAGATTTAAAATGCTGCTAAGCCAGATTAGCTTCAAGATCCCTGACGAGTAGCACATAGAATGGTTTATTGTTGCATTGTTTCCTCATCTCAGATTACCATTGTCGCAGCAGAAGATTGCGACCCAAGTTGAAGCACTGGAAATTTCAATGAAGCTGGAAGCTTCACCGGTAGTTGATACCATCATATGGGTTCAAAAAATCCCATTAGGGGAATTTTGAGATAAAAAATGGGCCTTCTAGGGAAAATGTACAATCAAAATTCACTTTATGAAAACCAATCACATTTTAGGGGATGACATCATCCCCAATGGTTGAGGTGGCATTGCTTGAGTTAAAGGTACTTACTTGTTACATTCTCAATGGTGGATAAAAACTCATGGTTAACCATGGTAGTGCCCTAAATACTTTTAAAGTCATAAAGTAAAGTACTGATAATAAATGTCATTTCACACTTTTTGACTAAAATATTTATTATTGTCATTTCATATTTTTTTGAAAAAAACAATGCATATTCTTACATAATCTTCATGTCTTTACACTTTTTTCAATAAATATTATATTTATATATTTTCATATATTTGTTTTTAAATTATATATTCATCTCATTTTATTTAATATTATAATTTCAAATTAATTATAAGTTAATATCTATACATATATATTATACATATGAAATCAAAATAAATAAAAAATGTAACCTTATAATTTTATGATAAATCAAATCTATGAATAATATTATTATAATATTAATAACAATACAAAAATATTTTTCCGATGCGGATGATCCGAGGTATTGATGGAACGTACATTCCAAGAGCAAGTGTGTGGTGTGCCCACATGGCCACCCACCTGCGCATTTACTCCACCATTTATGAAGCCAGCCATCACATTAACGATGCCAGCCCATGCATTGATCCTCGCCATTGAAAATAATGTTCACCCCACCGCCATCTTGTCCCCCGTATCTGATTTAATATGCAAATGGCTCATTCCACCTCTGCTCATGTTCACCTTTCTCATTGTTCTCTGGCTCTTCAGAGCTGCTGCTGCCCCCCTGCATGCACTGAGTCGAGCGCTCGCACGCACATTGGGAGGCACTGCTTTCTACTTGGATGCCTGGAAACTTTGCCGGATTATCACTTCTCTCAGAGCGATTTTTGTCTCAAAGCCCGTCATTCCAGTCACAGGAGTGACATTCCACTATCTCTCACTCAAAATCTCCATTGCTCGCCCATCCATCTCAGCAACCTTCACCCAATTTCCAAAATGCCTCGCATTAGGCACAGAATGCGCAGTCACAAAGGGAGCTCTCATGGCTGGACAACTCGCCCCCAGTCCTCTTCTGAAACTGATACTCCGCCTGTGGATGTTGCGTGTGGCCATACCCCTGAAACTCGAAGCAAAAGAGGGCGAGCTAGCCAAGAGGGGCCGATGCACTCCACCCATGGCTCTCCCCCTCTCCACTTCGCCTCCACCTCGCAGCCTGTCCCCCTCTCCACTGCTCCCCCTGTTACCTTCCGCCACATATCTCAGCAAGCCGAATTTCAATTTGTTTGCTCCATGGAACGCTCGGTCCTCGCCACCTTTATCACTGTCTCTCTCCAAGAAGAAGATGTCGGCTCTAAGCCCCCAGACATTCTCGCCCCTCAGCCCCCTTCGGCGCATGACAGGACTGTTAGTGAGAATGTCGAGCAGGAACCGACTCGGGAAGGCAAAGCTAAGGAACAGAATAAGGATGTGCTCGCTACAGCCACCTGCGCCACCACCGACGAGGATGATAGCAGCAGTGCTGAGTACTGCTGTCATGTCGTGGAAGAACCTCCCCCGCTTGTAGATGTCCAGTGAATTTTGCCATCATATCTGTAACACTGCGATTTTGCCTAGGTTCATCGGGAAGTCTTACGCGTTTTTGTTTAATTCTCCTCTATTGAACATGAAAAGCATTGCTAAGTTTTGTCAAGGTTTTGATTTCATGGTCCTATCTGTTACTTTGTTCTTATGTAATGCCGGTTTCCCCAACGAGGGTGGCACAATCTATGTCTATGGGATTGGTTTCCCCTACTGGGGTAGTCCAAAAACATGCTTTTTGAGTGTCAAACCCAGCCTTCAAGTTCGTTCAGCTAAAGTTGTGGTCTCCATGTACTAATATGTTATATAAATAGAATTAGCATTATTCAAAAAAAAAAAAAAACAATTCAAAAATATTAAATTAAAGAAAAAAAAGTATATTAGTTTTGCAAGATGAAAAAATGTACATTAGTTTTGTATGTTAAAAAAATGTATATTAGGTTCAACACATTTTGCGGCAAAAAAAAATCTAAAATTTGAATGTATATAAATTTTATATTGTACGTATAAATATAAATTACATCTATTTCAATATTTGTTTTTTATTTAATTTTAAATACAACTAAATTAATTTCATTATGATTACGATTATATTAATATTATATATTAATGTAACATTATGAAAACTAATGTAAATGTTATAGAATATATATTATATTCATTTTTATATTATATATTATTTTTTCTTATGTTATAAATCAAATCAAATCAATTCAATATGTAATATAAAAAAAAATACATAATATAATATATTACATTTATTATTTTATTTTATTTTATTTTTATATAGTATATTAATTCTATTTTATTATATAATTTAAATAATATGAGTTTTAATTAATAGTATATTATACAAATAAGAATTTATGAATTTATATTTATAATTTATTTTAAGTTATTTAAGTACAAATGACAAATGCATTAGTTGTTCATTGATAATGACATTTTATTGAAAAGTTCATTCTTATTTATAGTCACATCAATATAGTTTTTATATTAATTTTATGTTAGTACACATTTTCAATTGAATTTAATCATGGTTACATGGATTGCGTTGCAAAAAGAAAAATGCAAATTCATAAATATTATTTTATTGGTTTAACTATTACTTTATTATTTCCTCAGGATGCCCATTTTAGACCTCAAAATTTCCCTAATGAAACTCAGTTGGCAAGTTTACATACGGAGCTCCAAGATTTAAAGAAGCGGAAGGAGGTTCGGCCTGATATGAGGTCGGAATTATGGTGTATCGAGTGCAAAGTGGAGGGTCACTATAAAGATCAATGCCCTGTGTTTCGAGATTATTTGGGTGTTGGGATGCCCAGTCCTCTGAATCCTAGACCGAGTATTGGACCAAGTGTTGGGCCAAATGTCTGGTGTAGAATATGCAAAGGTGCAGGCCAACACTCCACTAATTAATGTTATCTGCTGCAAAAATATGTCATATCGTCGAAGAAATTGTTCTGTAATTTCTGCAGTTCGGTGGGATATGATGAACAACATTGTAAAAGTTATGATCTAATAATGCAGAACAGTCCTGGTGCATACAAAATGCAAGTAAAGGTCGTGAAGCTTCGGGTTCGCCAATAGCGCGAGGAGGTTTTCAAGGCCAAGGGTGTGGCTGAGGAGGAGGCATTGGGCATGGATGAGGCCAATCATACATTACAACTGCGGAAATCCTGGGCATTTTGCTAGGGATTGTCAGAATCTTGCTACAGCTTCCTGTAATTATTGTCATGCTTTTGATCATGAAATTGAAGATTGTCATACTTTATTAGCTAAAACGCAGGAGAAGCGCAATCAACAATTGGCTCAGAACATACAAAAGATGAGGTTTTAACTGCACGAGGAAGATCCAAGTGTTAATATAATGACACGCAACGGTATAAATGCAGGAGAAGACCACGCAAAAGGAAAGAGGCCTATGGCAAAAACATGGGTCTGGAAAGATGAAGATAAGAATGTTGGGTTTTATGTACAGCGCGAGAAAGAAACATTCATGGAAGCAAAGAAGGCTTTTATGACTCCTGGAGCTTCGACGTCAACCGTGCAAAGATAGTTGATTTCGTTGAAGAATAGACATGAGGAGACTACTGAAACGAAGGAAGTTGATCCCTCTATTATCAAGTCTTTCTTGCAGACCTGTATTAAGTTACTATGGGATCAGAAGGTTGTGGAAGGGCTACAGGAATTGATAGATAACTACACTGGAAAAGAAGAGCCACGATTGAAACAATGCATATCAAACAAAGTCTACAAAAAGAAGAAAAGAACTGGCAGAGAGATTTGGTTGACTACACAAATAAGATATTATGAGATGGATCAAGTCATCCTTTATCTTTGTTTAGATGCCAACGTTTTACCAAAACAAACATGGGAATGGATGGGGAGACCTAAGCTACAATGCTCTCTGTTTCAACTAAGGATGGAAAATCAGCTGAAGATCATTCCTATGGGTCAATTTCATGGCATCAACGTAGATGTTGATGGCACAATTGTGTTGTGAAAATTTGATTTTATTGAGATCATTAACAAAAGAAATTTGTACCCCATGTTGCTTGGATTTGATTGGGCTTATGAAATGGATGCTATAATTAACCTAAAGAATAGACAAATGACATTTGAAAATAATGGTACTAGGGTTGCGGTGCCTTTGAACCCTTCTGAGGGTGTGCGCTATATGGAACCTATCCAGAATGGATATGGGGATGTTGATATTGATCAGATCTATCAGATCACCGTGCATGATGAAGATTGGAATAATCCCAACGTTGATTGATGAATACATTGGGAGCGAGATACTTCATGTGTTTCAGACTCCGATGAAGAATTGGAGCAATGGCAGAACTGCTTGCATGAAGTATCTACTAAGAAATGTAACCGAGTTACCAAGTCATTGTGATGTGTCACATCGGAGGTGCATGACTTGTCGTTTTATGATGGAACTAGAAATGTTGTCTTATTTCTAGAAGAATTTGAATAGAGAGTACTTGAGGAACAACGTTATGAAGCTTTGGACTTCGCATTGAGCCTTCCACTCTAGCCCGATGGTGGGGCGCGCACAGAGAAATCTTAGCATGATGGAAGGAGTTGTGGAGACCGATAAGACTCAGGTTTGGACATGTAGACACTAAGATCGCAGATAAGTATGATGGTCAAGAAGATCCTAGAAAGAACTTATCTCATTGGACCACATCTTAGGGTGAAGAACCATAACCAAAGTGGGAGCATATCTTCTTCCATTCCCTTGACACGATACCTCAGCAGCGATATCTTGAAACGGAGTTGCACCATGGCACTATTGATTGGTATGAGATGGCAGAAGGATTCTTATTAACGTATAACTTCGCTGACGGTTGGGATTGTATTAACATAGCTATTCAAGAAGTCAAAGCATGATTATTCTGCATTACCATTGAGCCAAGTGTTGAGATTTTGGGGTAGCATCAGATGTGCTCTAGCTCCAAAATTTTGTGGAGGAGCTAGAGTACATGAGATTTCCAAGACCTAGAAATTTTTTAGGGAAATTCCATCTGGTTTGATAGTTATTCAAATAATTAATATTTTTAATTAAGGACCTTAAGTCTAACTTAGGAAAATTAAAAGATTAAAGTGAATTAAATTAAACATGTGATGAGAATATTCTAAGTGACGTGGATCAAGTAGCTTCTAATCTTAACCATTGATTAGAGATTATATCGCGACAATTGGTTTGCCAACGAGAAAATTATAAGAGAAGGACTTGGGGTCAGTTGGAGGTGAAATACATTGGCAGAGCATTGAAGCTAATTCGAAATTCTAGGGCATGGTTTGCTAAGAATTTCGTCGCAAGTTTGCAGTTTAGTGAGGGGTAGAGATTGGAAAGGGATGATCTGATCTGAGGCCAAGAATGCAACAGCGACAGAGAGGCACTGTATCAAGCAGCATAGAGGTAGCAGCAACCTTTCAGGGGTGACGTGGGCCCAACCAGGGCAGCACAGGGGCAGTGTAAGCCCTGAGAGGCTGATGCATGCCCATCTAGGGCAGTGCAGAGGCTGACGCAGGCCAGAGAGGTTGACATAGAGGGCTGAGGGACAGCGCTAGGGTTTCCGGTGGGCCAGAAAGGGCTCGAGTTCTGTAAATCCCATTTGAGGGTGTGAATAAGCCATATTTTCTGTCACCAAGTCAAAGAGGTATTACTGGCGTGTAATTTCTCTGTAGGGCAAACCATTTTGGTGCCTAGATATTGTTGAATTCAGATTCTGCATAATAATAAAACCCTCTAGAGCTAGTTGCATTGGTTTTCTCGCATTGGGTTTTTCTGGGGACATTTATCTGAAAAATTTGTGTGTTTTTCATATGTGTGTGATGTTTAGTAAATGATCTTTAAATGTATAGGCTGAAATTGTGTTTACTTTTCTTATTTCACTGAATAATTCAGAAAATTAACTTGTAATCTAAATCAAGTAGGAAAATTAAATCAAGACACTGCAGTAGGATTTATGTTTAGAAATTTTCACATGGTATCAGAGCATTGCAGATCAAGCTAAATCACCAACATAGTGGCTAAATATTTTGTGTTGTAGGAAGGCAGCTGAAGCAACATAGACCAAAGAAGGCAGTGCAACATCAAGAAGGACACAGACCCAGTTGAGAGGGATGCAAAACCAGTCTGCTCACGTAGAGGCTAACACAGCACCACCAAGGTGACGCAGAGCCATCCTTGCTTATGCAGACGCTGACACAACACCAGTAAGGGTGACGCAGTGTTGGTCAAAGGCACATTGAGGTGATACAGTGGCTGAAGCAGAACCTAGAGGGTGACACGGTCCAGTTTGCAGTGACGTTGTGCATTTTGCCGGGGTTGGAAGCGTAGCTTTCAGTCTTCAGAAGTTGTTGGTGTGGCACATGTTCTGTCGGTGCAGAATAATTCCTAGCTAAGTTGACAAAGAGCGAGAGGAGAATAGCCGCTCAGCAGATTTTTGCCAGAGAAATTTGAGGATCAATCAGGAGGGTGATCGAAGAGGGTTGATTCAAGGTATTTGGCAGATTTCCAAGGAGGGAAATCAGTTGTCAGAGGGAGAAGTTACTATAGAGGGTTCCTTTTCGCCAAGGACCCTAGATCTGGGCTTTTGTTGAGAGTAGCAACAACATTAGGGATAGGAGTATCTATTTCTACAGATTGTTTTGAGCTAGATGGCACCGTACGGGCTGCGTGATTAGGATAGGTTGGACGGCTTGTCCAACTTTGCTATCTGGAAGGTCAAAATCCTAATGGTCATGGAGGCATACAAACTTTGGGAACATGCAGAGAATTTCTTGGCTACACCAACCGACGTTGCTCTTCTCGCGAAGAATAATGAAGCAGAGGCGCATGCTAAGCGCTTTATCGTGGAAGGGGTCAAGGATCATGTGGTTCCACACATTGCTGAGAAGAAGATGCCTAATGCTATGTGGACAACTTTGACCACAATGTATCAAGAAAAATATGTCCAGAAGAAGATGCTTCTGGAGAATCATATGAGGTTGTTCGTGATGAATAAGGGGGAGGAAATTGATCCTTTCCTCTTCAGGTTGCAGTCGATCCGAGATCAGTTGGTTTCCATGGGGGTTAAAGTGGAGGATGATGTCATGGTGAGGATTGCTCTAAATGCAGTCTCAGATGAATGGGAAACAGTTTTCCAAAGCATCTTGGGCAGACATGATCTTCCAAGTTGGAACGACATGTGGGCTATCCTCCGACAAGAGTAAATCTGTCAGATGACCAAGAGGAAGAAGGATAGGGAAGTTGATTCCAAGGTTGCAGTAGCTAAAGAAGATGATGGCTCTAATGATGACGTAGCCATGAGTGCTCATGAACCTCGAGAGAATAGGTGGGTCGATATTGATCTGTAGAGAAGGTACAGATGGAAGGCATGATCCTTGAGGTGCCCAACTCTTGGATCACATACGAGCTACGGGAGCCTTAAGATAGTAGTGGGACAAGTGGAGCAGTGGGTGCAGGAGATCACAATGAAGCAGAGGGCAGAGCTGGGACGTTGTAGATGGGAGCAGCGTAGTGCAGGGGAAACAACAGCGTAGAGGAGGCAGTGCAAAGTTGTAGCAGTGCAGTGGCTTCAGGAGGACAGCACATAGCAACAACCAAGGGAGCTTCAGTGATGAGATGCAGCCCGAATGACTTGTCTGTCAGTGATTAGGTAGGGGTCCTTCAGTTGCTTACTTCTTAACAATTGAGTTGCAGAGCAACAGTTGGCAGCACGATGCATCAATTTGAGAGGGGGTTGCAGTACATATGTGGCAGTGATGGTGGCAGATTCATGGGCAGCAGTACAGAGAGTAGCAGCAGCGTAGTGATGAAGGGAAAAAATCTAAGCATCAGCGCGGGGACTGATGCCAGAGATCAAGGTAATGCTTAAGTGTGGAAATATTGCTAGACCACACCCCTCGCTACGATGGAGTGTTGAGATTTTGGGGTAGCATTGGATGTGCTCTAGCTCTGAACTTTTGTGGAGGAGCTGGAATACATGAGATCTCTAAGACCCAGAAATAATTTGGGGAAATTCCATCTGGTTTGATAGTTATTCAAATAATTAATCATTTTAATTAAGGACCCTAAGTCTAACTTAGGAAAATTAAAATATTAAAGTGAATTAAATTAAACATGTGATGAGAATGTTCTAAGTGTCATGGATCAAGCAGCTTCCAATCTTAGCCATTGATTAGAGATTAGATCGCAGTCGTTGGTTTTCCAATGAGAAAAGTATAAGAGAAGGGCTTAGGGTCAGTTGTAGGTGACACACATTGGCAGAGCACTGAAGCTAAGTTGAAATTCTAGGGCGTGGTTTTCTAATAATTTCGAAGCGATTTTGCAGTGCAGTGAGGGGAAGAGATTGGAAAGGGATGATCTGATGTGAGGCCAAGAATACAACAGTGGCAGAGAGGCAGTGTATCAGGCAACGCAGAGGCTAGCCAGAGAGACGTAGTTCAATCAGATCTACGCAGAAGGCAACATAGAGGCCAACCAGAGATACGCAGTTCAGCCATATCCACGTTGTTAGTATGAATCCTTTGTTAAAGTGTACGAAAAAGGACCACTTTAGCTACGCATAACTAATAGCCCTAACAAAAAAAATGGCTGCCAATATCTTCAGATCTGCGGTTAGTTGAACAAGAAAAGAGCTGCAAAAAACCAGATCTATGCATGGAAAGACATTAAGCAGTAAAAGCAAGGGTTTGCTCCATATACCAATAGACAAGACAAGAACAATTTTTGAAAGAATTTTTGTATTAATTGGGCACCTGGGAGGAAAACAAGAAGGCGTATCCAATTCTCCTCAGTGGGATGGGTTCTTGGAAGTCCTCAGCACTTCAGATCTAAGATTTCTCTCTCTTGTTGGTGTAGAAAACCCAATGTAAAGAATAGAGCTCAAAGGGAGCTCACACAGCAAATAATGGAAAAATGTGACCAAGTGTATAGATCCAGAGTGATCTAATAGGCAACAAAAGGTGAAGAATGGTAGAAAAACCGTCCTATTTATAACAAAATATTGGGTCATTCTAGATCTTGGTGCATGATTAAAATAATGTTAACCAAATCTAGATCCACCTTTTATGGAATATTTTATTATATTTGTTGGAGGGAAAAAGTATTTGACTTGGGTCAAATCCCTTTATTTGTTAATAATAAATAAATAAATGATTTATTTATCTTTTTAAGGAAGTGGCTGAAGGATAATTAAATAAATAATGATTTATTTAATTATTTGTGGGTGATTTGGTCATATTTAACAAGGAATATTATCTAAATAAGATTTAAATAATTATTCCTAGAAAATAATAAGATAAATAAAGGTCTATCTAATTAATTTCTTTGTTTTTGGGTTAAACATGACTGGGAATAATAATTAAATTATGGTTTAATTAATTATTCCATGAGGAAAATCAAACAAATATAGGTTTGTTTAATATTTCCTTTTGGGGTTTCCAGTTTGGACCATAAACAACCTAATAAATATGGTTTATTAAGTTATTTGACATAGTGAAGGCAATTTTACTTAGGGTAAAATTGGTCTTATATGGTGTACTTGGGTCCATCTAATGATAATAGGTTAGATGACCAAAAAATGGTGTAACAGATTGCCCCCCAGCGTGCGAGTGTCAGGAGCAAATCGTATGACCGAAGTACGTTGTAAGAACTCAATCCCCAGACAACAAAAGGGAAGTCAGAGAGAGAAATGCAAGGTAGATAGTGTGCTGAAGAACTAGACCCTGAGGAGACGAGACTCGCAGGTGCAACAAGTCTCTTTTTATGAGAGGGTAACTGTGTTGAAGGCGACGGGGGAGGCATACCTATGCCCGCCGAGACAAAGTACAAAATAATAGTGTGTCCAGTAAACAAGGGACCGAACCATAAAGTACAGCCGGCATAATCATGAGCCAGATAAAAATACAATGACGAATCCCACATACATGCCGTTCCTGGGATAACAAAATTGGGGACGAAGGCAAATAATATCTGAGTACATGAGATACAAATACAACCCAAATTCCCCCTGTAAATGGGGAAGGGCTCACAAAATCTGACTGATACATGCAAATCAAAGAGGCACTGCAAGTGGCTAAGGCCAACATCATCAAATATCTAGAGCTGCATCGAAGGCTGCAAGGAGGAGGCCATCCGGGCATGTGGGGGGCTACCTGCAGGGCCACCCCCTCATGAGGGTTGAGACATCTCACACACACCCGAGAATCATCAAGAGCTATAGATGTATCACTGAACCATCAAGTATACGGATCTTGGTCATGCTGAAAGGAGCTGGAGTGGAGAAATAATCAAGTCAAAGGGAAATGAGAGATCCCTTTGCCTAATCTAAGGCACCGAACAAGAGTGGAAGCTGGAACCAAGGTACACCACCCTCTAGATCAGGCTTCTGGAATGAATGAGCTGATGTCGACAGAAGGAGGTCCGCCATAGGTGAGGCAATGAGGGGTCCTCAACTAAGGCACGAGATAAAATAGTAGAGCGACAGACAGATTGACACTAATGATGATGGTGAAATGGAAGGGACTGAGTAGCGAATGAACGGATTCCCTTGTTAGAGCATAAAGGGCATGAATGGCATGGCAGTGACTGACGCAATATCATCAGGGATAGGGGATAGTGGGAATGAAGGCCATAATGTGCGACACAAGAGAGAGACCAAGCAATGAAGGATGGAGGACTATAGCAGGGTACAAAGGGACTCGGGATAGACTCCATGAATGCGATGATGACTCAACTTGGATGCTCTAAACAAGGGCGACTCGATGGTGCTGCCACACAGTAAAGGCCCAATGGGGGACCATGAAAACATGAGTACAAGGTGGGAATTCATGACGAAAATCGACACGAACGTGGACAAGTATGGAGGCGAAGTGGTGCCCCAAGTACGAGTGTCGTAAGTGAGGAGATTCGATTTAAAGGGGAGGTGAAGTGACCCTTCTTGGAAAAAATGGGTCTGGGTGAAGTAGAAAATCACAAAAATGAAAAAAGATGCTGGCTATCTAAAAGAAAATAAAACATGCATTTCAGAAGGGAAATGCTAAGGGTAATATTTCTTAAGATAGAGTGCATTGCGAGGATTAGGAAGGGGATTGCCTTCGAAATCCTCTAAGAGGTATGCCCCCTTACCGAGATCCTTACTGATGATGTAAGGGCCTAGCCATAATGAGTTGAACTTCCCATGACCAAGGACATCATGGGCCTGGTCATAGACTAGAACAAGGTCGCCTTCGTGAAAAGTGCGAGGCTGGACTTTTCGGTCATACTGAGCTTTGGTGCATTTCTTGGCCGCTTCCATGGTTTGCAAGGCAACACGGCGGTCTTCAGAAGTGTGCTCAAGAATTATAAGTCGTTGTTCAAGAGGTTGAGTGTCAGGGAGAAGTTCGACGGCCAGATGTAGGGAAGGAATTTCACACTCGATCGGTAAGACTACCTCCTCTCCAAAAACGAGGTGGAAAGGAGTAAACCCGATGGTGGTTTTAACAAAAGTCTGATAGGCCCATAAAGCAGGGAAGAGCATGAGATGCCAGTTTTTTTTGTGCTTATTCACCGTCCATTGAAGCATAGTCTTGAGGATTTTTTTGACTACTTCAACTTGGCCATTACCTTGGGGGTAATAGGAGCAGGAATATTGGTGCTCAAAACCCAACAGTGAGGATAGCTCGCGCCATATCTCATCTTAAAAATGTCTACCATGGTCAGAGACCAGTTGTTTCGGAACCCCGAATCAAGCGATAACGTGGTTAAAGAAAAAGAGGGCCGCGGTAGCTGCCGTGTTGTTAAATGTTGGCATGGCCTCGGCCCATTTTGTGAAATAGTCAACCGCCACGATGATATATTTATGGTTACCAGCGGATGGCGGGCGACACTCCATAAAGTCGATGGCCCATTTGCAGAAGGGACCAGTGGAAACGACCGGATGGAGGGGAGCTGGGGGAGCTCGCGCCTTAGGGGTGAAATGTTGGCAATTGGGATAGTGTTTGACTGCCTCAATGCAATCACTGAAGAGGGAAGGCCAAAAATACCCAGCGTGCATGACTTTTTGGGTAGTAGCAAGACCGGAGAGGTGGCCACCGCAAGCGCCGCTATGGCAGGCATTAAGGACCTGTTCAGCTTCAGCATGTGTGAGACAAAGACGAAGGACAGTATCAATCCCGCGATGATAGAAGTCGTCACCGATAAGGAGGTATTGGGGAGCCTGGTGTTGGATACATCGGCGAGCCTCACGATCAAGGTGGAGGGCGAAATTTTGGGTTCGCAAGTAAGTAAGAATATCGCCATACCACGGGTCGTCGGAAGTAATGGCAAATAAGTGTTCATAAGGAAAATCATCATTAACTAGAGGGTCTTGCAATCCGGTAGGTAATTTAGAAATGAGCTCAGCGAGGGCTAAGCCTTTCTTACTCTTTGGGGTGACAAATTCGAGGTCGAATTCCTGAAGAATAACGACCCAACGAGCATACTTCCCAGTGAGGATATGACGACTCAATAGGAAATCCATGGGGTTGGAATTAGTCACAACCTTGGTGGAGCACATGAGGATATAATGATGAAGTTTTTGGACTAAGAACACGACAGCCAGCGCTAATTTTTCTTCATATGAGTAGGAAACAGGAGGCCCTACAAGGTTCTTACTGACGTAGTAAATCACATGCTCGATACCATTGTCATCTTCCTGGATAAGGACTCCAGCGACCGAATAGGTGGAAGCGGAGATATACAGGATGAAGTCCTGATCAAAGTCGGGAGGGCGGATCAAGGGAGCGGATGTGAGAGCCTGCTTGAGGGCATCGAAAGACTCATGAGCATAGGAATCCCAAAGAAATGGGATAGTAGATCGGAGGAGTCTAAGGAACCCATGTGCAGTGGTGGCGTAGTCAGGGATGAAACGACAAAGAAAATTAGCTTTGCCTTGGAAACTTTGGAGCTGGCGTAGGGTACACGGAATGGGAAGTTCAAGAATGGCTTGAACTTTCAAAGGGTCAAGAGTGATACCATCCTTAGACACTATGAAGCCTAAGAGATGGCCGGCGGGAATGCAAAAGATGCATTTCAACGGGTTAAGGCGGATATTATACTTGCGACATCAAACAAAAATGGTACGCAGATCGTGTAGGTGCTGCGCCCGATGCTTAGAACATGCGGTGAGGTCATCTAAATAAGCAAGGATAATATGAGCTATGTCATGGAAACAATAAGACATGGCCCGTTGAAAAGTGGCGTCGGCATTTTTAAGGCCGAAAGGCATGATCCGGTAAGAAAAAGTTCCCCACGGACTAATGAACGCGGTTTTTAGTTGATCAGTAGGACGGATAACAATTTGGTTGTATCCAGAGAAACCATCCATAAAGGATAGAACCTCATGCCCTGCACACTCGTCAATGATTTGGTCAATGAACGGTGTGGGGAAGTTGTCTTTGGGACAAGCTTTGTTCAAGTCGCGAAAGTCTGTGCAGACACGGATGGTGCCTTGTTTCTTGAGAATGGGAACTGGGTTGGATACCCAAGTGGTGTATTCAATAAGGTAAATGAAACCAGCCTGCTTGAGCTTATCGATTTCGGCTTTGATAGCGTCACGTTTGGAAGGATGAATGGGTCTCAACTTTTGACGGACCAGTTTGGCATCAGGCCATGTGTCGATATGGTGTTCGACAATGGCGGGATCGAGTCTGGGAATTTTAGAATAGGACCAGGTGAAAATATCGCGGAATTCTTTGAAAATCTTGGTGTAAGCTTCGATTTCTTTCGGGGTGCATTGGGCGCCCAAGGTGATATATTCTTCGATTCCTGGTTTGACTGAAATGTCAATTTTGATGGTAGGAGAGATATTGGCCATGTTTCATTCTTCAAAAGCATCAGGTGCAGGGATGGGATTTTTGAACCAATTGACTACATTGGGAATGAAGTCTTTGGTTTCCACAACATATTGGTCATGGGACTGTTGTGGGAGGAAGTATGCGCGATGGTGCATATCATCCCATGGAAAGTCAGGGTTGGTCATGGCTTCCATAATGTCTTCATCGGACTGGAAGATGGGAAGACTGGAGGAAGAAGGGTCACCCGAGGAGGTAGTGATGTGTGATGGGTCATCTGGAGGAGAAGGGCTCAGATGCGCAATGTCAATAGATCGAAGGTCGACTGAGGAGGAACCAAGAGTATCTGCAGGTTGAAGGTTAGGTGAACTATCTCGCAAGGATGATGATAGGTACAAAATGGTGGTTGAAGGCTCCGTTGGTTCGATAGTGGGAGGAGGAATGTGAATGGGAGTAGGAATATCCTCTGGTCCTATCGAAGTAGGACTCACAGACAAGTGAGAAGGTATTTTGTCGTGCGTAGCCTTGAATTGGCGGTACATGTCCAAGGAGGAACGATACTCGTCAAGGCGGGGACAGAGGTGGGTGTAATGGTCGTGGAAATCGCACAAAGCACAAGGGTGGTTTGTGCGCAAGGTTTTGAGTTTCAGGATAGAGTCCGGGATAGTGACGTAGACTTCGGGGATGTCAGAGTCGGGAAATGTCTCATTGACCAGGATCTTGAGGTGTGGCAATTCAGGACACATATGGGTGGCGTGACCGACAATATCGCACAAAGCACATTGGATAGCAGGCTCTGGCAGTCGCGGAGGGGTAAGGGTTGTCGAGGTGGCTTGGTCTTGATGGGTTTCCCCCTTACGAGCTTTGCCTTTCTTTCTCGGGGCTGGCACCATAGAGGTAGGGTCTTGGGGAGGTGCGAGGGGCCCGAAGGAAGTGAGGGGGACCGGTTGAACTGGTGTCAAAGAAAGGTAGGGTTTGGGGTGACCGGGTGGGGTAGCGGCTGGAGGATCAATGTACCAGACGGGTATGCCTAGGGTCAGGTTAGGAAGAGAGAGGGTGGCCATGACCGGTACCGTGTACACTCCTGGTGGGGGAGCTAGGAACGGTATCTGTCCAGAGGGGTAATGGCCAGGTGGGACGGCTCCTAAATGGCTAAGGCCTAGAGGAACCGTGCCAGGAGGATACAGGGGCTCATGACTACCAACTGCAGGTGAAGGGCTAGGAGCAGGTTGAGAAGGGCACGGTTGCGGACTAGCCGAAGCAGGTTGCTTAAGAGCAGCCCGAGACGATTGCATCATGCAAACATTCGATGAGTTGGAGTCAGAGATAGGAGGAGGAAGACCAGGGAAGGTTCCGAGCAAAGAGGAATCTTTGTAGACGCCAGGGCAGACACTGGTCAAGGAGTCGACGGTTTGCTTGTTGGCTACAGAAGAGATGGTCGTCTCAGGTGAGGTCTGAGATTTGGGCTCATGATATGTCAACTGGTTAATGGTGACTATCTTTCCATTATGAGGGAAGGACATCTTGCAGAAAACTGTGGATGGGACAACAGACATAGCATAGGTGTAGCTTCGCTCCAATAGAATGTTGTAGTCTAGTGGGGCGTCGATGACTTCGACGTCAACACAAACAGTCTTACTGGCGAGGGTGATAGGACAATTACGAAACAGGCCAATGGGTTGGGAGGCATGGTCGTCCCACGCTCGAAGGGTGATTGTGGAAGGGGCCAACTTAGGGGATCCGAGTTGCTTCCAAACCGAAGCAGACATCATGTAGGTGGATGCCCCCTCATCAATTATACGCTGGGAAACGTTGGCGTTCTGGATTTTGACTGGGATTTGGAAGGCGACGGAAGGAGGAAGAGGAGGATGGTTTGATTGATTGGCGTCGAAAACAATCATTTGGTCATCAGCAGGATCTACAGCGCCCACGGCAGATAGTAGAGCCTTCTTTTGGGAAGGGCATGACTGGAGGAGTTCCAGTGTGGAAATGGCAGCAGGAGATTGCGCCAAATCATATACTATGCTATACGAATGAGCAGCTCAACCGGAAGCAGTGTTTCGACGTAAGGGTCCTTTAGGAATCTTGGTATGAACCACAACTTTGGGTTGGGGGATATGTAAGGGGCCACTGGATGTCGAAAGAGGCTCTATAGAACCTGAAGAAGGAGGCTCAGGGGCATACTGAGCAGGAGGCTTGGGGTACTGGCGAGACCAAGTTTGAAGGTGAAGGTTGATGGTTGGGGATGGATCAGAGGTATTCATGAGGATCTGGTAATCAGAGGAACCAGAAATGGAGGGTGGAGTGGAGACCCGCCTGTCAGGTGGTTGGGTAGCCACGAATCCTTGTTGAGGGAAAGGATCAGTAAACACAGCTGGTTGAGTAGTGGCCACATTAGGGGGAGCGTGAGGGGAGGCATGCTGTCCGTGCAGTGTGGCTTGAGACTTCCACATCTGCCGCATCTGTGGTAAAAGGGGACAATTGTGGGTGTAATGACCGTAAACACCACAACACGAACAAGGCTTGTTGGTACGAAGAGGCCTGTCTGGCTTGGGCTGAGTGCCCTGTTGCTGGTTAGCAGTGTTAGGGTCAAAAACTTGAGGATTGGGTCCACGAGTACCAGGGGCAGATTCATTTGGATTGCCTCTCCGTCTTCTTTGAGAAGAAGGGGGATTAGTCGCACCTTGCTGTGCAAATACTTGCCCGAAAGGGGGCTGTAGGTGTTGTTGCTGGGGTTGAGGAGGCAAGGGAGGTGGAAGCGCATATGCTCGAGGAGCTGGCACACCAGGCTGCAGATAAGGGTAATGGTTAGGTTGGGCAACATTGAGGTAAGCAGGAGGTTGGGCAAAAGGAGGAGGCATGCCGTATCCTGGGTACATGCTACCGGGAGGGGGAAGAGTGCTAGAGGTGCTGGCCCCTCCGTGAGGGAGACCGTAGCCCATAGGAGGTTGAGCATACGGATGGGAAAGGGCTCCAACGATACCGTCGGTGGAATGAGATGCCCCCGGGGCATTAGCGCCACCGGGCCTGGGGAGGTCAGGAAGGACGGTATAAACATAACCAGACTGGGCGTAGATCAGGTCATATTTCAAGGCTATTTGGAGGGCGGCTTCTTCGGTTTGAGGGAAATGGGAGGCGACATCTTTGCCGATGGGAGCTAAGAGAGAGCGAAGGAACCAGTCCATATAGATCCGATCTTCGAAGGGGGGAGCTCGACATAAGCTGCGTCTACGTCGCCATTCCTGAACATGGGTGGAAAGGCGGGTCGAAGATGTTTGCTTAAAGGAAGTCAAGAGCTTCGTACCGGTATCGTATCGGAGAGGGAGCTGGAAGTAAGATAAAAAGGCTTGGGAAATGGTCGCAAAGGTGGTATGGGAAGAGGTGGCTTGGTCTACATACCATTTAGAAGCTTCGCCGGTAAGTGTGCGTTGGAACAATCGAAGACGGATGGAGTCATCGGTAATGGAATTGGAGGAACACCACATGTGGAAAGATCGGACATGATTGGTTGGATCTTCTCCAGCAAGGCCTTCAAACTTAGGGATGTCGAAGGGCAGCTTCGCTGGCATAGCAGGCCAACCAACATTGTGGCAGATAGGGTCATTGATCAACTGATTGAAATCGGGGAGGTTGAGGCCTGCGATGTACGGCAGCAAGGGTATGGCCGAGGTAGTTCCTGTGGCGGTTCCGCTAGTAGTAGTTCCGGCATTAGGGCCTGGAGCACCGCTAGCGTTAGGCCCTGGACCAGACATAGTGAAGGTGACAGGGGGAGAACCAGGAGGAGAAGGAGAACCCAATGAATCAGAAGAGGAGTCGGAGTGCGGACTCGGAGGAGGACTGGCTCGACGACGGCGGGACGGAGCAGGTCAATCGACCAGAAACTGAGGATGAAGGCCAAGAAGTCTCCGGGAAAGGCACCTTGGGGGTGCAATGATGATGGGAAGAAGGAAACCGACAAGGGCAAAAAGGGACAGAATCAAGTGAGGTCAAGGGCAGAAAATGTGCAGTGACAATTGATTTTAGATTCTTTGCCAGGCGGTGTTAACCAGGCGCTTCTTCACTTAGGGTCAGTGTGTGGTGTGCGTTAATTTTAATTTTTAAAACCCTTTTCGTTTTGAGAGCAAGAAAAAAGTGTGTTGCGTAACTGAAAATAGATCTGCAGAGAACAGTATATAATGCTGAAATAACAGAAAATTAACAGCTACTATTGCATCTATCTAACCCAAGGAGGCGGGTCCCTCAAAACTAGTCTAAAAAAAGGGAAAAAATCTAGTCAAAACACACCGAAAAGAGGCCAATAGATCTAAGGTCAAAAGGGACAGGGATCTAAAGGATAAAGCTGCTGAAAAGAGGTGCAGATCATAGCCAAGAGACAGAGGCAAGGTGGCTGGAAAAAGGGAGGAAATCAGCGAAAAGCGGAAAGGACAGGGAGGAGGTCCTAAAGAGAGGTCCAAACAAAACGACAAGAGGTGATTTGAAAGGAAGAAAGGTTGATTTAAAGGGATCTGAGGAGGAGGTTTCAGATCTGAAAAAGGGAAGGCTGAAACTCTGAAAAACAGACGGCTGAAACAGCTAAAACTCTTCCACAAAAAGTGGAGGGTACCGAAGCCCTAGGGGGCTAGGTTCCCACTTAGATGAGTAAAAATAGATCAGAACTAGGTCAAAGCAGGCTGAGACAGAGGCTAGAAAACCCTGATAGAAGCTTCAGAAAAATCCAGAAAAATTGTAGAAAAACCACTGA
The DNA here is from genome assembly GCA_034641835.2 of Pinus albicaulis. NCBI lineage: Eukaryota > Viridiplantae > Streptophyta > Pinopsida > Pinales > Pinaceae > Pinus > Pinus albicaulis. The sequence goes on from JAXQQM020076034.1 coordinate 113,805, forward strand.
AAAAATGGCAGGTCGCAGGTTCTGACCTATTTTCAGTGCAGGTCGCAGAAACTAGGCAGAAAAGTGCAACCTGGAGCTCCAGGTCGCAGTTTTTGGGCTAAAAAGTGCGACCTCCCGTTCTGGTTGTCTCGGCGGCAGATTTTCGGAAAAGTTGTTGTCTCAGTTGCGGCTGGTGTCGCTTACCTGCGCAATAGGGCCAGAAACACACAGAAGTTAAAAATTTTAATGTTTTAGGGTTTTATGTGAGAAAAACAACATAAAAATAGGAAAAATAAACAGCTGAAAAGAAACCCTAGGGTCTAAAGTAGCTGGATATGCAGGAATATGAAAAACGACAGCGGTCGTAATTTAAAACCCGTGTGGAGTCGCCATTTGTTAGTGTGAATCCTTTGTCGAAGTGTACGAAAAAGGACCACTTTAGCTACGCATAACTAATAGCCCTAACAACAAAAGTGGCTGCCAATATCTTCAGATCTACGGTTAGTTGAACAAGAAAAGAGCTGCAAAAAACCAGATCTATGCATGGAAAGACATTAAGCAATAAAAACAAGGGTTTGCTCCATATACCAATAGACAAGACAAGAACAATTTTTGAAAGAATTTTTATATTAATTGGGCACCTGGGAGGAAAACAAGAAGGCGTATCTAATTCTCCTCAGTGGGATGGGTTCTTGGAAGTCCTCAACACTTCAGATCTAAGATTTCTCTCTCTTGTTGGTGTAGAAAACCCACACAAAGAATAGAACTCAAAGGGAGCTCACACAGCAAATGGTAGAAAAGAGTGACCAAGTGTATAGATCCAGAGTGATCTAATAGGCAACAAAAGGTGAAGAATGGTAGGAAAAACCATCCTATTTATAACAAAATATTGGGTCATTCTAGATCTTGGTGCATGATTAAAATAATGTTAACCAAATCTAGATCCACCTTTTTATGGAATATTTTATTATATTTGTTGGAGGGAAAAAGTATTTGACTTGGGTCAAATCCCTTTATTTGTCAAAAATAAATAAATAAATGATTTATTTATCTTTTTAAGGAAGTGGTTGAAAGATAATCAAATAAATAATGATTTATTTAATTATTTGTGGGGGATTTGGTCATATTTAACAAGGAATATTATCTAAATAAGATTTAAATAATTATTCCTAGAAAATAATAAGATAAATAAAGGTTTATCTAATTAATTTCTTTGTTTTTAGGTTAAACATGACTGGGAATAATAATTAAATTATGGTTTAATTAATTATTCCATGAGGAAAATCAAACAAATATAGGTTTGTTTAATATTTCCTTTTGGGGTTTCCTGTTTAGACCATAAACAACCTAATAAAAGTGGTTTATTAAGTTATTTAACATAGTGAAGGCAATTTTACTTAGGGTAAAATTGGTCTTACATGGTGTACTTGGGTCCATCTAATGATAATAGGTTAGATGACCAAAAAATGGTGTAACAGGGGATATGTGACACAAATAAAAGAAGATGCACCAACATCAGAAGGATCAACTGGATCAGAACTGAGGTAAGAGATTATCCAATTCTATCAAATATGAATGCTGTCAAAACCTTTATTGCCAAAATAGAAGATAAGGTACTAGTGGACCATAGAGTCCCACTCATGGATGTGGCTTTACAATCCACATCAACAAGGTGGTGGAGCAACCACCACAACTCCCCGTTGCGATGGGACAAAGTTACAATAGCATTGAAAGCCAGGTTCAAGGAAGAAGATGGACCACAGTTCACTGAAATATACCAAGGGGAATCAAACCCCAAGAAACATTTGAAATACTGTGAGAAATAATGGAAGAATGCAGGATACTCGGAAGAGTTGTGGGTACACAAGTTTGTACATTCACTGGATTCGATTTCGCAGCCATGGTACCTAATTGAAGAGAATAAGAGAGGAACCAATACTAGGCAAGAAGTTATGAATAAATTTACACAATGCTTCTCCTTTGAAGGAAAAATAGAACGAATCACCCAAGCATTGCAGGTGATAAAAAGGGTATTGTTCTTCCCAGAGATTCAAGAGGAGGAAGAACAACCGCTCCCAAACAAAGGCATCAGACAATCGGTAGTATGCAAAAGGATAAACAGTGAGATAGATGATGATGATTTAGAAGGTTTTAGACATCCGTATTTAGAAGAAAAAGAGGGGGAGTGGGATATTTAAGAATGACCGACAACAGAAGGAATTCATTTGCTACAATTGAAGACCAAGAAGATGAATATCAGGATAGAGGAAAATCCCAAACTTGCGTGAATTTTTTATTATTGGGATGTCGAGATGACTAAGGAGATATTTAATCTACTATAAAAATATGAAGACTTGTTCCCATCCTCAATATCCGAGTTGAAACGAAAAAAGGGAGACATAGGGGAGATGCGTATAACTTTGAAGCCCGACACAAGACCAGTCAAACATAGACCCTATTGTATGAATCCAAGAGTGAAATAAATATTCAAGGCAAAGATTGAAAAGATGTTAAAGGCAGGGTTGATATTCCCAGTGGAAGAAGCAGAGTGGGTAAGTCCTATAGTAATACAAAGTAAAAAGGAAAAGTCTGAGATTCGATTCTTTGTTGACTATAGGAGCCTGAACAATGTGTGCATACATGACCCCTTCCCTACTCCATTCAGTGATGAGGTTCTCGAAAATATTGTGGGGAATGAGGCTTATTCATTCACGGACGGATTTTCAGGATACCATCAGGTAAGGATAGATGAGGAAGACAAGAGGAATAAAACTTTCACCACCGAATGGTGCTCCTTTTCATATCATGTAATGCCATTCGGGTTGAAAAATGCACCAGCAGTATTCTCATGAACTGTGATAGTAGCGTTTCGGGAATACATCCACAAATTCCTGGAAGTCGATATGGATGAATGGATAGTCTATAGCCTATTAAAGGACCATGCAACATTATTAAGGATAATGTTTGAAAAATGTAGGAAACTCCATATTTCATTAAACCTAAAGAAGTCCATCTTTGCAGTACCCTTTGGGACACTGCTAGGACATGTTGTATGAAAATAAGAGGTTTGCGTTGATCCAAAAAAAGTGGCATTTATAATTAATATTGAGGCACCGAAAACTATGAAGAAGTTGAGATAACGGCCAGGCCACATAGGGTACTATAGGTGATTCATCCACAACTATGCGAAAATAACCGCCCCATTGGAGAAGCTATTGTAGAAATCAGAGCAGTTCATTTGGACAGAAGATTGCACTATATCCCTGAATACCTTGAAAGAAAAATTGGCAAGTGCACCCATATTAGTTCACCTTAATTGGGACAAGAAATTTCATGTCCAAATTGATGCTTCCAACATCGCACTTGGAGCAGTTCTGGCTCAACCAGGAGATACTTTATTTGATCACCTAGTTTATTTTGCAAGACAAAATCTATCAATAACTGAGAGAAACTACACCACAACAAAGTGGGAAGCATTGGCAATGGTGTATTCCCTTCCAAAGTTTCACCACTACCTACTACGAGGTATGTTTAAGTTTTTCATATACCATTCAGCTTTAAAGTACCTAGTTAACAAACCAGTATTGGAGGGAAGAATTTGCAGATGGCTTCTACTGTTTCAAGAGTTCACCTTCGAGGTGATAGTGAAACCTGGGAGACTGAATGTGGGTCCTGACCACTTGTTAAGGCTAGAAAATGGAGAAAATGGAGGGTCTCTAGATGATCAGCTACCAGATGCTGATATTTTTAGAGTAGAAGCCATCCTAGACTACTTAGATCAGATAGCAACCTATCTGACAATAGGACAATGCCTGAATGAATATACAGCAGCCTAGAAAAGACATCTAGTAGTCCAAGTAGTAGAGTATCAGCTAATAGTGGGACAATCGTATCAAATGGGGTTAGATAAAATCTTGTGAAGATGCGTCCTGGATCATGAGAGGGAAATCATATTGTGGGAATGCCATTGTGGAGTGGCAGGAGGGCATGTCGGAGCAAAACCAACGGCGAGGAAAATATTGCAGGCAAGCTTATGGTGGCTGACAATACACATGGAAAATAAGGCCTTTGTAAAAAAATGTGATGTGTGTTAGAGGACGGGACGTCCATCATACAGATACGAGCTACCACTGAACCCTGTAAAAGCACTGCAGCCATTAGAAAAGTGGGCCATAGATTTTATAGGACCAATTACACCTGTCACAAGGCACTCATAGGCCAGGTATATCATAACTGCAACAGACTATTTGAAAAGGTGGGAAGAGGCGATACCAGTGAAGGATTGCATAGCTGAAACAACAACTCGATTCATATTTGAAAATATCATCAGTAGATTTGGTAGCCTGAGAAGTATGACAAGCGATCAAGGTATGAATTTCATCAATGCAACGATTAGATCTCTACTAGAATTTTTCATGGTACAACATCATAAAAGTTGTCCGTACCATCCAAAAGCTAATGGTACAGTAGAAGCATTCAATAAGATACTGGAAAAGAGTTTAACAAATATCTGCAATGTCGATCGAGATGACTGGGACGAATGTATACCAGCAACATTGTGGGCATACAGAACAACTGTCAAAAGACTAAACAACCAGACCTCATTCTAGCTGGTGTACGAGAAGGAAGTAGTGGTACCAGTTGAGTTTTTCATACCGAGCCTCCTAATTTCATCATCACTTCACTTATCAAAGGAAGACTCACTGCAAGAGTTACTGCGAGAGCTATAGGAACTGGAAGAGGACAGGTCCCTATCAGAGTTCCACCAAACTGTCCAGAAAGACAGACAAAAATCTTGGCACGACCACCATATCAAGCGCAAAACATTTACGGTAGGAGGAAAAGTTTTAATATATGACAACAAGTTCTAGAAGTTCCCAGGTAAACTAAGAATGCATTGGCTGGGACCATACCATGTAATTGAAATCCGAGATTCAGGAGTAGTTCGGTTAGCACAATTGGATGGCCAGATACTACCAGGATGGGTTAACGGTGCACGCCTGAAGCCCTATCACGAGTAAGTTCTACATTTCAATTTTCAACAACTCTCGCAACTAAGAGGATTCAATAGAGAATATTAGAATATATAGATTCAATAACTCTCTCGCGCCCGAGAAGAGACTAGATAGAAATCCCAATAAAGAAAATTCCAAAATCAGAGATAACTCATAGTTGTGATGCGAAGACTGCAATGCAAACAATTGTGGTCAGGGGGAGGGTAGTGTCCAATGTGTCATCCATGTCAGAGAACAAACGTGTCGAATATCATTCCATCATCATGACTTATAGTACCCATGTCAGTCCATAGGATTACTGAGATTTGAGAAGTAATTTCCATAATTAGTATCGTCCATACTGCAATAAATTTTCCATATCAGGCCACAATCATTAACCATCATGTCTGCCCAATTCCTGAAGTCACATTTATCTTTGTTAGAACCCACCTCATCACAATAACTAATAACATGATTATAGTTGCAGGGGATGTAGGAAAAATTAATTAGTTATGGGGTCTTATCAACCTCATGCGTGTCAGTTACTTACATAACTTTTATGAAAGAAAGCACGAGAATGCCGGAGAAGTCCGAGTTAGAACCAAAAACAACAACAACAACAAGAGAAAATTCATTAGAAGAAGTCTAGAGAGAGTATCCAGAGGCAGCAATTTACAAAGAAAGAGCAGGAGTAGCTTTGTGAGTATACCATAGAAGAGAAAAAATGACCAAGGTGACAACAACAGTCATTGAGCAAGAGCTCGATGAGAGAATCCATAAGATGGAGTTGCTGGTGGGGAAATACGATAACATGTCATTGATTGACAAAGACCTGACGGATTCTTTCCAATTCCCAGCAATGAAGAGACAAGTCTATATTGAAAACTATGCCACTGAAGTAGAACAAGAAGTAGCAAGAGTACTCCCAGACTTCAGATGTATCCAACAATCAAAAATATTAAACCTCAGAAGTCTTCTAGTGTTTGGAATCACAGGGGCTGTGATGCAGTGAACAAAATTCCTGCTCAGCAGGATCCAGAATGGGTCGTTATGACTAGGGAAAGAAATACCAATCCACGCGGAAGATATTCATAGGTTGAAAGGGCTGTCACAAGAAGGTAGAGACGTCTCCATAGTGTTCCAAAATGTCTCAAAGAGGGTGAAGAAGGTAGGAGATGGTGATTACTACAAGAGATATGACACTAAGAGAGGAGGAAAAGGGGCAAAGATATACCTTATAAACAAGCTAGTAGTCAAATTCGCTTGTTATCTGATTGCGAGTAAAACCATGAGGAATTATACAAAGGGTGAGTGTACACTTGATACCATCTTAGTTGCAGAGCACTGTATCTAGGGGACACAATTAAATTGGTGTTCATTTCCGTTGAATGAGCTATTTGAAGCTTGCAAGGATAGCTACAAGAGAGCCACTAGGTTCATCTACGGTTACCTTATCATGGCATTTTCGATGTGGAAATGGACTTTCCCGAGAATTAGACAGCCCATGGAACTCACAACAGGTCAGGCGTTGGTAATTAAATTCACACCCTGGAAGGCATCAGAGGACCCCAGCACCAAGGAGGTGAATGAAGAGGAATTCAAGTTCTGGTACAGCCAGATGGTCGATTTAGTGGTGACACAAAAAAGAATTCCAAAGAGTTTGTTGGATAATTATTTAGCGTAGATATCGTTTGGAGTCAGCCACAGGAAAACCTACATCAGACCAACATGTGTGATGAAAACGACCTTCAAAATGAAACTGCTAAAGTTTCAAATTGATGAGAAATATTTCCACACTGAAGTATGTTCTTGGCCAGGGGTAGGAATGGAGGTCAGAAGGGGGGGTCTATCACTATTCATTTGATGGCATGTCTCCGAATGCGCTGCCAGGGGAAACGCCGGATGAAACAATGGCCAAATTGTCGCGACTGCAACTGACACCCATCATCGAGGAGCTGAACACGAAGGTACAAGGCTTTAACCGGGTAATGAAAACTATAACTAGTGATTCTCAATTGTTTCCCACTTTTGTAGAGTTTCAAGCCTCCAATTCTACCTCTTCTTCCATAATTCCCCCCATAGTCATGACCTTACCACTCAACTAGTTGAACTCACCACTGGAAACCACCATAGTTCCAACCAAAAATAAAAAAGCACCTAAGCCACCAATAGCTACTCCAAAGGCCAAAAAGGAAAAAGTTGTAGTTTCTAGCTAGGTCATTGATCTCACTGGGGAGGATCAACCACAACCCTTGGATATGGGAGCCCCAATTCAGGAGGAGCCAGATACGGATCCCCAGGTAACTCTGGAGCTGCCTGTGTTCAACCCCTACTCATTTTTAAATACTCATACATCTCTGCCTTCCACTCACCAGTCATCACCTTACACCTCATTCACTTCAAAAGACCATTCCACTCGAACGCCATCCGCCTCAACCACTATCTCGGATTCAGTCAGAGCAAAGGGTAAAAAAAATGGAGACCACGAGGCAGAGGTTAACTCCAATGCAACATTGGTACCTGAGGTTAACCAAACCTTGGTTGAACATATAACTATTTAGGACCTTTTAAGTTGAGGGAGATCCTACAGTGCAGATACAACACCCTCGCCCAAGGAGCTGAACCCGTTCCAGCAAGAAAAATTGATACTCCACTAGATTCAGCCTATTCCAAGCATGGGTAACCCCGATAATTCTTTGCCGTAACCGACATAGTCGACATCTCCACAGGAAGACTCAGCCAAGTCCATAGCCAGTGGTCAACCACTTCAGGAGAGACTGCCACATCAAGATACCTTCGGGGCTGAGAGCATGCAAACCTGGGGAACGACACAGTTATACAATTTTATCCAGTGGGCAAAAAAATAGGCCGAAGGTCTCCACACCGACCTCCAACAAAAGTTTGAGCAACAACATATACAGATCATTGTGCTTACTGAAGAGTGCGTTTAGTTGAAGATCAAGAAATATAACTTGTAGGACCAACTGGAAAAGGTGATAGAGGTTTTCAAGGATCTCTGGCCAACAGTAATGGCTCACAATGAACAAACACCGATTGAAATAATAGCTGGCATGCTGGTCGAGCAATCCATTCATGTCAAGATAGCATGTTTGAATCTCAGCCGGGAAAATCAGGAACTGAAAACAGCGCTAGCGACCAGCCTAGCGTTGCCAGACCCCACGATCATGTACAAAGAGAAAATCACAGAAAGATAGAACCAAGTAACTAGGATGCAAGAAACTCTGAGCACCATGGTGAAGGAAGCATATGACCTTCTGAAACATCTACATGAGTGTTCAACCTCAATGACTATTAAGTCATAGCCTATCTCGGCACAGCTGCAGCAGGTATCGAAGGAAATTCAGGAGGCCACAGACCCCGATGGCCTTAACTACTTGTACAACCAAGTGGAGGAGCTGGAGACTAAGATACCAAAAATTGAAGAACATTCAGTAGCAACCAAATAGGTCCTTCAAGAACTAAGGCAACCCATCAATCTCACTACAAAAACAATACAAAAAATGGCCACTGAGGCCGACATCAAGATTAAGGACATATTCAGTAAGCTGCCGGCCGTCTCAAGGGAAAAATAAGCCGAACAAGTCAGCACAAAGATGGACCTCCTCATGAAGGGATGGAAACAGGCTATTGCTGACTTCAAAGAACTCAAAGCATCAATGTTGGAAAAGGTCCTTGAGTTGGGGCCCTTGTTTGGACAAGGAGAGGGAAAGGAGAAGGCAGGGCCAACCATGGAGGCAAGTGGACCAATGGAGACCGAGGCAGGGGAAAAGGATTGACTCAGGATGAGTCAATAGCATGTGGTTGGGGCCTATTGGGGCCATTGTTTTGAAATGAAACAATTTTGGTTTGCGGGTAACAGGTGGCAGAGAGCAACTACGGTAGACAGAGAGCTGTCACGGCTACGAAGAGCTGAAGAGCATGTGGTGCGGCTGTTGCGGAAACAAGCACAGATGGCGGAAGGGAGCGACAAGAACAAACAGTGAGACTCCCAGTGATCAGGGAGATGTAGCAAACAGTAGAGAGGAAAGGAAGGGAAAAATGATAGTCACGTTGGAAAAGGAACAAATAGGCATTTGGCCAGCGTAGACAGGGGGTTGGCGCAGTAGGGATTGGAGGAAGAGAGTCATAGGAGAGCTCTGTTCGCTCTGTTCGTTCTGTTCTCTCTGTTCACTCTGTTTTGTTCTATGCGATAACATTGTAATTAGTTCTGCCAGGATCACTCTGAGGAGCAATGTAACTATCCCCTATTGTTAATGCAATATACTATGATATGGGTTTGATATCCTGAGTTCTGTAATGTGTTTCTAGTTAAGTTGAATGTGTTGGTCACTTTAAATTTTGTTTTCATCCTGAATACGTTCATGAGTATTATCGTTTGTAGAGTATTTACACCTATTCGAAGCACTCAGTTCTGTTTGTTTTATCCTATAAGTTATGCTTGATCGATACTTGATCTGATCCTAATCTTACTAAGGTCATGGCACGCATTGGGTGAGACTCTCTGCTCTTCGGAGTAGATTGAAAATGCCGACGTTGTGCTAGAATACTGCGGAAACCTTGTTGGCCTCTATCCTGAACCTGGATCTTGCCCAAGAGACCTTCTTCCTCCCCAACAGTTACTAGTCCTTGAAGCCCGAGGGTTGGGTAAAACTCTCTAGAGTCCTGAAACAACTTGGGTTCCTTGGAGACTTTGGGTTGAGTTACTAGTTCCTGAAGCCATGGAAAAATTAGGTAGAGATCGATATGGTTATTGTTAGTGCTTTTTGGATTAGTTAGGTGAAATGAATGTGGTTGAGGGTTTAGGTCATTTGGGATTTGGAAGCCTTGATCAGTTTTGTTTTGGTTTAACCCTTATGACCCCACATTCATGCTTGGAGTATGGTGCAAGGGAAATTAGCTGAAAGAGATATTTTAGTTCAACCATTCTAGGGTCGGGTGGTTTGTGGAAGTCTATGACTTGGTTGGAATTTTCATATGTTAATATGATACATTTTCTTATTGAGGTATATGAGCATTTGTATTGGTTATGATGGTGATATTATAGCTTATTTTCCATGGTTTCTAGTATGGTTTTATGTCGGTTATGTGATGTATTCTATCTATGAATCATGTCATGTTTTAATAAGTTATTGAATGGTTGATGAATGCATGGGATAACTAGTGTTGTTGTAGCTATCCCGAGAGCGCATATAACCTTCTTGGTGATTCTTAGATGAAATTTAGACACTTTTGATCAGATATGCATTCATGACTTGTAGCTTTCATGTTTACCATATGTTTGACGAAATTTTTATCATGGATTAGGCATGTATAGGTCAAGTTCTTTCTTGAGTTTTGACTGGTTGGATTTTTCATCATCTCTTTTATGTTTTTGTAAAGTTACAAACAATTTTGGGTAGTGGTTTGGATGCTAGCCTGAAAAAGTGGCTCATATATCGGAACCGCTAGCATAGAACTGGAGTTTTAAGGTCATAATTGCATGGAAGCAGGCTTATGAGTGTGGTTATAACCTCATCGCAGCATGCATAGTTTGTCAATGGTGTAGTTGGGTTGTTAAGTCAGTGAATAAGTGTTCCAAATCAGGGATTGATTACCTGGAGTGGTTTTCTGGCTCCTGAGTGGTATGTGGTCCTTGATGAATGTCATGAAGTTTTCAGTTTGTAGGCCGCCCCACTACCTTAACTGGAACTTGGAGGTTTAGTCATGTCATAGTAGCACTCAACTCATATTTACCCTAGAGAGCTTGTAAAAGCATGTAAATTAGGGGTTGGGGTTACATATTGGTATTAAAGTGAGGTTGCAACACTGGAACTCAGGGTTGATGTGATTATTATGCACACATGTCAATTTTTTGTATGTTTGTTATGCATGCCTATAAGTTAATTACTGCTATTTTTGTTATATAACAAGCATATGGTTTTGTGTCGTTATTTGAAAAAATATGTTTTTGATGCCGTATCATGTTAATCTGGACTGACTTGTGCAAATGGGACAACCTCCCTTGAGATACACTAAGGTATGGTTTGATTATGTTTTCTATTATTTCATCTAACATAGTATGTTTGCAGGAAAGTGAAGGCCAAAGATGAAGAGAAAAATTGTGGAGTATCATTGAAATGACTCCCCTTATAGGCCTGATGAGAATTCAATGGAATGGGACAGGTCAGTTGAGAAAAAAGGAGAAGAGTATTCCCCTGATATAGAAGATACACTGAGAAGTTTGAAGACAAAAATCAGAAGTTGCAAGGTAGAGAATAACAGGTTTATTGAGGCACAAGAAGGATTTCCAGAGCTTAGGAAAATCAAGCAGAAGTGAATGCAGTGATTCTTAAGAGTTTTTCAGATTCACATAAATAAGTATAGCTGAGAATGAGCCATGGATATATGAAGGAGGAGAAGAAAAATGGGGCAGATCCTTGGATACACCTGATATGAGGGCTAGTGCCTATGGATTATATTCTAGTTTTGATTATAAGAGACATCATAACCATCAACACCATCATCCTTATAGGAGGAGTGAGAAGCTGTATTTTCTATAGGAGTTCAAGAAAAATAAGCCTCCTAGATTTGATGGAGATATGAAGGGGTCACAATATTCAGAAGCATGGTTTCTCGGGATGAAGAAGTTCTTAATACTGCACGAGTATTCAGATAACATGAAATAAAAAATATCTACCTTCAGTATTAAAGGGAAAGCAGATATCTGGTGGGAATATGTGAATAATGTCAGAGGAGTTTGAAAAGAGTAGTTGATTTGGGATGAGTTTGATAGACTCTTCAAGAAGAAATACTTCTCCAAAGGATACTTTGATGATAGGGTAAGGAATTCTATGAGATGAAGATGGGTTCTATTACAAATTATGAGCACACTAGAATATCCCTGGAGCTATTGAGGTATATGCCCTACCTCAAGGAGGAGAAAGCAAAGATTTAAAGGTTAATCACTAGGTTACGAGTAGAATTTAAAGACCAGATTGAGTTTGATGAGCCTCGATCATTGGAGGAAGCCATCAAAAAGTTGAAGCATTACTATGAAATTCAAAGCACAAATCTTACTCTAAGAAGGATTTAAAAGGGAATGAGAAGACTAAAGGAAAGTGGGCTAAGAAGCGAGGAATAATTCAGGATGCAGGTGCTAAGGAGAATGAAACGTTGTACAAGAAGTTCAATGTAGTTGACATAGGACATGGGTCTTAGCCCGAGGGACATAATAAGGTCGATGTCATGAAGCCTTTGAGGTGTTGGACTTGTGGTGGAGAGCATCGCCAAAGTGAGTGTACATTGGATCAAGGTGAAAGCCTCACATTTATAGTGCTCAGGAGGGATAGACAGTCAAAGATATTGGGAAAAGTATTCCTCAGATTCATGCAATAATGGATAATAGGAAAGAAGATCACCAAACATATATTATTGAGATGGAAGGTAAGATTCATGATCAAGGTTTTTCTATTTTTATTAATCCTAGATCTAACTATAGTTATATTAGTCCTAACCTGGTGGATAAGTGTTGATTGAGTAAAGAAGTGCATGAAAAATTGTGGTTGGTGTAGTTGGCTACAAGGACGAAGAGAAGAGTTCATCATTGGGTGAGAGCTTGTGCATTTGAGCTAAATGGTATGCCTAGATAAAAACATATAAATGTGCTTCCTTTAGGTTCATATATTATGATTTTTGGGCATGGACTGGTTATTCATTCACAAGACAAAAGTGGATTTCTATAACAAGGCTATTGAGTGCATGTATGATGATGGAGAAACGAGAATCTTCCAGGGAAAGAAGAAGCATACATCGGTAAGAATGGTTAAAATGATATAAGTAAAGCGTAGCCACATTAAAGGATGATTTTTATTTGCAATAAAAATCTCTAGTGAAAAAGGGAAGGATTTTGAGGATGAGGAAGTTCTAAATAATTATCTTGTTTTGCAGCAGTTTCAGGATGTGTTTCATGCAGATATTCTAGAGTTACCACCTCATAGGGAAGTGGACTTCTCTATTGAGTTGATGCTGTGAGAAACACCAACATCAAAAGAACCTTCCACGATGAGCATTCTAGAGTTGGTGGGATTAACATTGCAGTTTAAGGAAATTCTTGACAAGGGATGCATAAGGGAAAGTTTATCTCCTTAGGGTACACCAATGTTGTTTGTAAATAAGAAGGAAGGTACTCTTAGATCGTGCATTAATTACAGGCAGTTGAAATAGGTGACCATCAAGAAAATGTATCCATTACCACTGATTGATGACTTGTTTGATTAGTTAAAGGGGGTAGTAGTATTCTCAATTATTGACTTGATATCAGGATATCATCAAGTGTACATTAAAGAAGAGGATACCTACAAGAATTCATTCTATACTAGGTATGGGCATTATGAGTTTGTTGTAGTTACTTTTGGTCTCACTAATGCTCTGACTACTTTCATTTGTTCGATGAACAACATGTTGCGTCCTTATATGGACAAGTTTTTGATAGTGTTTATTGATGACATATTGATATATTCTAAGAAAGAGGAAGAGCATGCAAACTTACCTAGAAACAATATTGAGATTATTGAGAGAAAATCAATTATATGCCAAGCTCATCAAGTGCAGTTTATTTTAGACTGAATTTCATTACTTGGGACATGTTTTTTCAAAGGAAGGGATAACAGTGGACCCTTAAAAGGTTAAAACTATCATGGAGTGGAAAAATCCTAGGAATGTGGATGAGGTGAGATCATTCATGGGACTAGCAGGTTATTGTAGGTAGTTCATCAGGAACTTCTCAAAGATTGGCTATCTTTGCAAATAAAATTAAAAAAGTTTGAATAGACTGAGGAGTGTGCAACTAGTTTTGATCAGTTGAAGAATTTTCTTACAAGTGATACGATTTTGAAGATATTAGATCTTGATAAGGAGTTTGTGGTATGTGAAAATGCTTGCAAGGAAGGAATTGGCAGAGATTTGATGCAGGAAGGATAAGTGGTATGCTATGATTCAATGAAGTGAATGAGCATGAGTAGAACCATGTGATTCATGATCTTGAGTTGGTAGCTATTGTTCATGCATTGAAGATGTGGAGACATTATCTTCTTCACATGAGGTTTGTTTTGATGAGTGATCATAATGGGTTGAGGTACTTGCTTGACCAACCCAATATGAATTTTAGGTAAGCTAGATGGTTGGCTACCCTTAGTGAGTTTGAATTTGAGATTAGGTAATTAAGGGAAAGGATAACAAGGTTAGAGATGCTCCAAGTTAGAGAGTGAAGATAAATCACATTTCAGTTGTAAGCTCTTACGAGAAATATTTACAAGAGCACATCTTACATGCAGGGTGACATGATGATAAGTACGAACTGCTGAAGTAGAGATTGCAACAATAGAGTGATAGGGATGAAGAGTATCACCTCACGACATATGGCTTGGACAGATTTAGGAACAATATTTATGTGTTGGATAACAATGAATTAAATAAGCTTATCTTGAAGGATTTTCATTTCAAGCCATATTCAAGTCACCCGGGATATCAAAATACTTTGACAATTGTTAAAACGTCTATTATTGGCTGAATTTGAAGAAAGAGGTGGTTGATTTCATCGCAAAGTCTTTGGACTATCAACAGGTGAAGGCATAGTGTAAGCACCCAACTAGTCTGTTACAACCTATTTCGATTCCAGAATGGAAATGGAAGGTCATTTCCATGGACTTCATAACAGGTTTTCCGAGGACATCGAAGCAACATGATTCCATCATGGTTGTGGTTGAAGTGTTGATCAAGGTAGCTCACTTCATTGTAGTAAAGTATATTAATTCAACCAATGAGGTAGCCTATATTTTCGTGAGGGAAATAGTGAGGTTGCATGGTGTTCCCAAGAAGATCATATCAGACAGAGATTCCAAGTTCACTTCCACGTTTTGAAAGGAGTTATTTGTAGGCTTGGGGACAAAGTTAGCTTTCAGTACAACTTATCATCTGCAGATAGATGTACAAATAGAGAGGGTTAACAAGATTCTTGAGGACATGTTGAGGATGTATGTCATGCATCAACAAAGGAAGTGGGAATAGTATCTTACATTAGTAGAGTTTTCCTATAATAATGGTTATCAAGAGTCCTATTGGATGAGTCACTAGAAAATTTGGCAGAATTTTCGACGCCAATTCGTCGCTATTCCGACACACATAGTCATCGTAAAGAGCGATAAGTTCGAGGGCGGGAAAAACGCGGTTTTCTCTATACCGTCGTTAGCTCGCGCACGAAAAATGCCGCACTATCGACGCTTTTTCCGTCGTTTCAAACAGTTGCCGCTTCCGACGTTTCCCAAACCGTCATCCGAATTTCACAAACCGTCACACCTCCGACGTTTATGTGGTCCCGATGTTTTGAACGTCGCTCTTCCAACGTTTGTAAACTCGTCGTACCACGAAATGTGGTCCGATCGCTAACGTCGCTCTTCTCCGACGTTTGCAACCGTCGTACCCGACGCAATGTGGTCCGACGCGTTGACATCGCTTTTCCTACGTTTGTAAGATGTCGCAATTCCGACGAAATGTGGTCCGACGTTTTGAACGTCACTCTTCCGACGTTTGTAAGCTATCACAATTCTGACGAAATGTGGTCCGACGTTTTGAACGTCGCTCGTCCGAAGTTTTTATACTATCGCTCTTCCGACATTTCTGAGTTGTCACAATTCCGACGTCTACAAGGCGTCGGTATACCGACGGGGGGTTCAATTTAAAAAAAAAAAAATGAAACTTTAAAAGACGAGAAACATTTTTTTGAATATATTATATGAAGTAAAACAGTCCATGAAGT
>JAXQQM020083445.1:0-20332 GCA_034641835.2 Pinus albicaulis
GCTTCCTTTGCATGGAGGAACCCTTCGCATGGGCCATGGATGTGGTTAAAATCTTTCCCTTACTTTGAAAGCGAATAAAAAAAGAAAACAAATTTCTGAGTCTGGGAGATGATCTTACTGCATTGCTTAGTAGAGATCAAAGAGATGGTGATAGGCGGAGCTACCTCTGGTATCCTCTATAGCTCATAACCCAAATAAATAATAACAGAGTGAGGTCTAGACTCATATACAACATGTTGCTTCCACAATTATGGTTGTCCTAATAATACACCACAAACTTCAAGAGGAGAAACATCACACAGTACCTCATTTTTGAAGGGCTTGATGTTGTAGGGAAGGCAACACTGTTCGCTGATGTGGAGATCTCGTCCTTGGTGAAGCCACCCAATGGTGTAACATTGTGGGTGTGTTGTAGTCGCTAGGCCCGACCGCTTCATGAACTTTTATGAAATGAAGTTATTTTGGCTCTTGTTATCGACAGTGCATTGCAGCAGAGAACCCTTCACCCACATCTTTGAGTGGAATAGGTGTTCCCCCTCCTCTAGATCTTCTGGCTCAATATTTTGGATCTTGGTGGTGGCCACGGTGGCATTGGCCTCTGCATCAATGATTTTCTTTCCTTTGTCATTCTCCTTGTCAGGTTCTGACTCAGAGTCGAAGCATGCATTTGATTAGAAAGCCTTTAGCTCATCCACCAGTGACTGCTTGGCCTGAAACTCACTTGTGTTGTGAGTGGAGCTCCTACGAAATTCACACCATTTTCCCGCGTCCTCCTTCTTCTTCATGGTCATTTTATTTTATTATGGCTTTGACAGGTTATCTAGGGTCACCCTGCCTTGGCTTTGTCCCTTGATCTACGATTTGGGGGCGCCTTTCCCTTGCTTTGGATTCGCAAATCTGAAATCTCGCTTTTTTTTTTTTAAACTTCTACTTAATATTGACATCCTATCAGTACGTCATGATGAGAGAGGAGATGTCCAGGAACTCCATCTCGTCCTAGATGTAACTGTGTAGACATTCGTGGTACTTGAGTACCAAATGCCGCTCAGAATCATTAATACCCAACTTCGTGGGAAGGGTATGAAAGACATTGGTGAACTCAGGCACGACTTGGTCCCTTCCCTGTCGCACCGTGGTCCACTTTATGTATTTATCCTCATAGCTCTCGACATGGTAGAACTTCTCCTTGATGGTGTCCTAGAATGAATTCCAAGTGGGTGAGGCTAAAAATAGTGAGGGTGTACTTTCGTCCTCCTTCTCACAATAGGTTTTCAACCAATCCTTGATGCGGGGTGCAACTCTGAGAAGTGAAAAAGTAATCATTTCCAGGCTGGAAAAATCATGAACATAAAAATATCCTTCTAGCATATTTAACCATTTATCTATGGCGTCTGCATCTATCTGACCTTCAAATATGGGGATTTCAAAGTTAACTTGTACCTTGAAGGGTGTGGCGCTTCAAGAGTGGTTTTTGGAAGGATACGTGTCGCCTTTGGGTAGCAGCTAAAGGATCTGGGAAAATTTTTCCATCATCGCTTTCCTCTATCGCTTGAGGGTTTCTTTGAGAAATATTTTGAAAGGATCTCTTGCTCCCTTGTCTTTATTCTCTTCCACCATGGGAGGTCGTCAGGGTTTGTGAGGTTGGTCTTTCAAAGGTTCGACCAATTCAATCCCTAATTCCTTATATCCCGACCTCGTTGGGGACATGCAAAAAAAAACCAAGAAAGAGTAGAACTCTTTGATACCACTAATTCGAACTTAAAAAGGAACACGAAAAATTACAGATATAACCATAACTACAGAGGTGCAGCAGAAATAAGATTTCATTTCATTAATATCAAATACTGAAATAAGCTTACAAACAAAATGGAAATAAACTAGCTCGGGCAATGGTAGCTTATCTCTAAGAAGAGATGTGGAGAATAAATGCCTCTGAACTATGTTACAATGAGGATCCAAGGCCTATTTACTTTTGAGAAATAATGGAAAACCCTAAACATCCAAGAACCTAACCTTAGGAGATGAAGCGCCAAAACTATGGGCCCTGTTTGGGTAAATTGGCACACCAACTTCCCAGGGTCGTAACTTTGGCATACAATCTCCATTTGACGTGCACAATACCTCGTTAGAAAGATATATCTGAGAATTTATGTTTTTTTTCCCTAAATACGTCATTTAAGGCCTCAAAAAGGGTGTGGAAGTTCAGGACCTAAAAAACTTCCAAAAATAGTAAATTGTGCTACAATTAAGGAAACTGAAACATTGAAAGAGATAGCGGTGGGGGGTCCAAGTGGAATAGGCGGGTGGCCACCAACATCCACCTAGATCAGTATGCCTAATGTTTATAGGAGCCCTGTGATCTTGATTTTCTCTCCATTATTTTGTTGGCATACCACACATTCAGCCACAAACTTTTTCACATCTACTTTAAGACATTTCCAAAAAGAAATATTTTGATCCTATGGTATGTCTTCAATAGCCCTAAATTTCCTCCTATATGAGAAGTGTGTAATATTGGGAATTGGATAACCTAGTTTTCCCCATGTGTTTCACAACATGTTCTTAACTACCTCTCAAGGATTTTTTAACTCTAGTGATGCAATTGTTTACCAACAACTACGAATTTTGGTGTAATGGAAATCATGATTCCAACAAGTGGTAAGAGCCAAAGGTCTCGAGTTCGAATCACACTTGGCTCGCGCTAGGGAGTAGATTATTGGCCATTAGATAATCCAACTCTTCCCATGTGTTTCACAACATGTGCTTAACTGCCTCTTGAGGATCCATTAACTCTATTGATGTGTTTGTTTACTAACACTTTTGGGTTTTGGTGTAATGGTGATCATGATTCCAACAATAGCCCTATACCCATAAAAAGCAATCAAATCCAACAACCAAGTCTATGACTCTCTTGGTTTCAACTAAAAATAATGTTGGTACTTAAGAACTAAAATCCAAATTAAAGGAAATATAAATTTCAACCCTATCCAATTTGGCCCACATCATATGATATAATTAACATACATAGGTATCCTTGTAAGAGCATGTATAGAGGATTTAATCCATTTTCACAAGAAAATCATAAAAGATCAACCCATTTCCAATTTCACTAATTTTTTATATTTATTTTTTTTAAATTTTATTTAACAAATAAATAAAAGATTTTATTTTTAAAATATTATCCATGTTATTCTTATCTTTCACTACATTGTAAAATATATACTATATTAAATATATAACATTAAAGTTACGAAAAATAGTCATTTCAAAACCTCCAATGTGGGAAAAAAAATTATCATAATAAAATCTAGCCAAACAAAAGATGTCATCAAATATTTGATGACTCAAGAGAACCCGACAAATACAACAGAAATGTAAAAGTTTTTGCAATAATTTTCATTTCCATAATGGTTGTCCTGCCCTATTGAAAGCTGTTCACAATGTCATAATTTTCATTTCCATAAAAGTTGATGTGTCCCAGTAACACAAGGAAATAACAAGAATAAAAAGAATCTCTACTCTATTTATACCAGATATATTTTACTCCCAACACACACAGATATAGATATTGAAAGAGTGAGATTTTAAAACATTTTGATGGAAAATCCAATGAATTCTTTGAAACTCATCCAATAATGTATATGTGCAGTGAAATAATAGAGGAATACGAGCATGCAATGAAGAACCTGGTAAAAAAAATGATGTCGTTGATAGGAAGAAGTCTGGGGTTAAGCACAGAAGATTTCATGAGGCGGTGCAGAATTCAGGATGAGAATTATGGCAAAGCATTGCAGACAGGAGCTCTGCAGATGAATTATTATCCTCCATGTCCACAGCCCTTGAGGACCATGGGCTTGGCACCTCACACAGACTCTGCTTGTCTGACTCTTCTTTACCAGGGTGAAGTTGCAGGTCTGCAAATTCAACACAGAGGAGAATGGGTAACAGTTCCTGTTATTCCCAATGCATTGATAGTTAACATTGGAGACTTGATGCAGGTAACAATAATTGCAGCTAGAAAAACAATGGTTGGGAGATATTTAGTGTTATTTTATACAGCCCATTTGAATATGAATATTATTATTGAAAATAAAATGTTACACTGAACATTTTAATGGGACCCCTTTGATGTGAACACTATGTTGCCATTGCAGATACTAAGTAATGGAAGATATAAGAGTAGATTGCACAGAGCAGTGGCTAACAGAAGCAGAAGCAGACTTTCTATTGCATATCTATGGGGACCCCCTCCTCGTGAAGTTATCATGCCAGTGCCACAGCTAGTGGATTCCAAGCATCCACTGTTATACAAATCACTCACGTGGAACGAATATTTGGTTGCAAAATCTTTACATTTCGATCAGGCTCTGCAATTATTCTCCTACGATACTAGCTTTTCATCCGATGGAAACTTGTCCTTCTGATCTCACGCCCTTTGTACGAAGCTGTATACCCAATCAAACTCTTATCTGATTATAGAAACGTACAACTTATGTTGTCATGTATGTTTGGTACTACAGCTAACAACTTCGTAGTTTTCTACATGGGTTGTAAATAGGGAGCAGAGCTCCACTGTTCAGTTCGATCCTTTGAATGGGCTTTGTACATGTGCTCAAGTACACATGCTTGATTGCACTTGATTATGTAAATAATAAAAAGAAAAATATATATATATATATATTTAAGCTAATAAATTATTTTGGATTTATGAAAAGTTCAAGTGTTTTTTTTTTTTTTTTTTTGGTATAATTGTATTTATTTTTTGAAGTAAATGAATTTGGATGATTTCATACTCATATGATGATCGAGGTGGATGATTATATAGAGATTTTTTCAACTAAGTTTTTTATTTCTGTTACATCTCTAAGTTTTTTATTCAGGATAAGGCTCCATAAAGGTTTGAAATATACAAGTTTCATGGTTTCCATAGATCATATAAGAAAGTGAAAAATATCTCATCTGACAGTATTTTTTATTATCTCAAATGAGTTTTTTACAGAATTTGATTTCGTTTCCGATTTGAAAGATATGAGCAATTGAACTTATACATGTTTGGAACATTGCGTCGCCACGCATCCTCTGAGTTTGTGGAAACATTTTCTCACCCCGCATGTCATCAAGTTTCAAGTGTCTTATATCACTTGATAGATATATTCAATACCTCAAATGGGTCTTTCACGGAATTTGATTTCATCACCTATAGCAGAAGTTATCAGCAAAGTTGCAGCAAGAGGTCCATTTCAACCAAGATCCGGATCATATGATATAAGGTCAATTCTGATAAAAACCATTATAACCCTTAAGCAGTTCTCATTGCCCTGGCACAACCACTACCACTATAACACCTAGATGATTAGCATTACCCCTAACTACCATTATAACCCCTAAGTAGTTTGCATCACCCCCAACACAACCACTACCACTATAACCCCTAGGTGGTTCACACTACCCCCAACATGAGCAATACCATGGGGTCCATTCCAACTACTTCCAACTACTACCCAAGCACAAACCTACCACCATAAGCAATTCACTAGCTTGCCAAATGAACTCCTCAAGGGCGCTGGTTTTTATTCATTTTAATTTCACTTAAATCAATAAAATTGAAAGTTTTTACTTTTTTGTTTTCTCTTCTTTTTTCTTTCTCGAGCTTAGATTCGAGTCAACCCCAATGTTGAATGAAATAACTATCTATCCAGCTACCGGATATTGTTAGAGGCAACCCCAATGTTGAATGGAAGAACTATCTATCCACCTGCTTGATGCCTATCACCAAGACTATGCAAAGCTAAGTGAAACCTGGACATCCAATGGGGTAGTTTTATCTCTCAAAAATGGCTCACACCCTCATCCCCTCCTCATTATATTTGTTATTTTCACATATCTCTATTAATATATGTTTTAAATAATAATAATAATAAATCCATATAAATATAAATATGTGAAAATGTCAAATCTTATCATTGTAATTGGATTTCAAAGGGTTTATAGCATACCCTTGCAAATCTTCCCTGTATCATGAAAACCTATCAACCTACAACATGTGGCACCACGAGTGTTTAAGCTCGGTAGCTAGACCAAACTAGTTATACTAAACCTTAACTATGCCTCTCTACTTATTATTTAGTTAAGTATGTTGTTTAGATGTTACACTTAACTAAAAAAATTATGTCAAATCAAACACCATACACATATACGCAAAAACATGAATGAGTAGCCCAATCTAGCCTAATACCCAAAATGTAAATATATCATATGCAAAGTATTACATACAATGTAGCTCCAACTAGCCATTACAGAAGCATGGTGCATAGTCATTACAATCGTATCTTACTACCCACCCTGTTACAAGATAGTGTTCTCCCTAATCCCGACACAATGCTCACTCGATTCCCCAACATGAAAAACATTCATGCTTCAATTTTTATATAATACAAGACTTTCCACCAAATTTTTCCTAACTATGCGTCCCAACCTTGTGATCTACGGTGCATGTGCCATAGTTTTACATCCTCCCTTCCAAAAGCTCAGTTTGCACCCCTTCACCTTATTCTCTCTCCCTCTTGTGTGCATCTCATGTGTGATGTTTCTTCACCTTCATTATTCATTTTCCCCTCTACTCCCCATGCAAAAATATAAGAGTGCTCTTGAACCATCCAAAGGGTCACACCTTTCCATCTACCTTGGTTTAACCTTTTGGTTCCTTGTTTGCACTTTCAAGTTGACATAATGCTCCCATGCTTGATCATGTTGTCTGTGTCAACTCGCTTTATCACTCCATCTGCTCATTTAAATCAACATATGATATATGCATCCAACCGACACACTTGTATGTTCCACTCACATGTCCTACCGTTTGAACTTCTCCTTGTGCCATGATGCCACACCATGCACCTAGGTGAGTAAACCCCAAATTTCATGTGGGTTACACATCTTGCTTTACACCTAGGCAAGCTTCTTAGCGCATTCGCTTTCCCAAGGCTACCTACAATGAAATATATATATATATATATATATACACATACTCCATGATACATTTATGCATGTAATATGGTTCCCACTACAATATTGCATGTCCATGTTGTAGTATAAGGGTCATACATCCTCCCCAATTCTAAGTTGTTCATGATGTCCCCAATGACCCTCCCATTAGTAAACTCAAATTCCCAATTTAACCAACTAAAATTTCTCTATGGAAACTTGTCATCAAGTTTCCAATCTCTACCTGAACTAGTGTCTCCATCCTCCATTGGAAACGATATATTTTTATGGAACCATATCACCAACCACAACAATTCGCACTACCATCAACCCAAAGTGGCTATGTGATTTTAATTTCCACTACCTTGAAAGGATGCTCCCTCCTAACTCTACCTACATTGCCTCAAACTATGGTTATCATCATATTGACCATATTTCACCATTGAAACCAATGTTACTGTTGTTGAAACTCAAAAAAATTATCTAGGTGATAAACTACCATGACTCTTGTTGCTTCCATTCTCCAACTAAATTTTTCATGTCACCATGTGTTGCCAACCCAAATGCTTTGGACAGATTAGGTGATCAATGAAATAATGATGCCCAACTCATGAGAGTGCACATCCTCATTCCATACTCAATAATTTTTTCTAAAATGCATATCAAACTATCAAACCTCAACTAGTGTCATCACAATTGTCTAAAATCCATCAAAAAGTCCCTTCATAAGGTCTAAGTGATGTTCCTTCCAAACACCATGTACATACTCATTGATTTGGTCTACAATTCAGTCCTTCTACACAACATCTCGAACCACATCAGCCATACCCTATTGTCCTATGAAACCCGTCCAACAATTCCATTGTCTACTCCATATCCAATTCACCTGGAGAGATATGAAATGTATACCACTTCTATGATCCCCAAAATTCTAACCAATTCCATTATGTATTCATTTCATGTCATACCAATAGCTATAATGTTCCATCCATATCTCTCAATAGACCATCAAGTTTTTTTGATCCAATTGCCACTAACATCCCTAGTTGAGTATTCTCCCCTCCTCATCTACCCACTCAGATGGAAAACATACTTCTCATCCTATATGTTTAAACTCTTCATGAAACGCCGTGATAAATGAAAACTCCATCCTACCCCATCATCCCCTCAATGGATTTCCATAAGGCCTCCAAGCCAAACAAGCCACCAAATATCTTTACATCGTCCTCCTCAAGAGGAGCCTTCATGAAAATCTCTCTA
Organism: Pinus albicaulis; assembly: GCA_034641835.2. Taxonomy (NCBI): domain Eukaryota; kingdom Viridiplantae; phylum Streptophyta; class Pinopsida; order Pinales; family Pinaceae; genus Pinus; species Pinus albicaulis. The sequence continues at coordinate 8,242 of JAXQQM020083445.1, forward strand.
TCAACTCCAAGTATAGTATCCACAACCAAGATGATTGACATACTCAATCACTCTACTCCTCAATCCCCCATTACGATGGCTAAGACTATACAACTCAACCAAACATTTTCCCAAGTGTCTCCACACCAAGGCCTCATCATAGCCATAACCAAGTCTACTCAACTCCCCCATCAGTTTCATGTAAATGTATAATATCAATTTCCATATCACAACCATCAAGGTTGCTCCAAAGCAACATGGATTATCTATTTCCGTATACAAGAAGCGGGCTACACTTGGTTTCCCCAAGTCACCTAGGTCTTCCTCCAAATATCCTCACAACAAGGAAAAAATACCCTAAGACAAGATATTTCCACACAAAGGCTCCTCGGTCACGTCCACGGCTCACTCCTCTGTCACCTTGAGCCTATCTCACCCAAGCCAAAAATTGTCCCCATTGCAATATCATCATGGTCTCTAGGTAGCTCATGCCTCCGTCAACATTTCCACTCATGCCTCCGTCAACATTTCCACCCCCTTTGACTTCCTTAATTATGAGGTCACCAAGCATTCACATCCACCCTTTTTCTAATTCAAGTTTTTGTTCCACCCTCTTGTGATTAACCAACTCCTCCTATCCATGGCCTTCACTGAATTTCGTATCATAGTCGAGTCTCGATAAAGAGAGTCCATCCATCTCCAATGACAATTTTCAATTCAAACTAGTGTGCCCTTCCACTTTATGTTCTACTCCACTCAAATGGTTGAAATCCTCAATTCATAACAAACACTTTGACAACATAAATCTTGTCCAATTGTGAATTACCTTCCTCAAGTCCACCTCATCCAACACCTTTGTTCAAGGTGTTGGCATTATCTAATCTCGGGTCAACTGTCGCATGTTATGTGGCTCATAAGTAAATGAGCGACAAAATCATATGTGATGTGCACTAACTCATACAACCAACATCCTAGATTCCTTTTATGTTAGAGTCTTCGAGCTGCACTTTCTTCAATTTGTCTTCCAAGTTTTGTATTTATTCCATCTTGCATCAAAAAGCATCTACATGACAAACTATTATAAACCTAGCTCTCTTACAACCCACCAAGACTCCTAACTTGTTTCATCAAAAAAATAATCAAGTCCACACCTCCAACTTTATACATCCATAGTTATCTGTGTCCATCGTCAATTTTGCTATGATACTACTTGTCACACATGTGATAGTTGTGAAGAGCACGCCATTGTCTTCAAACTTACTCTAATACCACCTTCCATGCCCTTGCAAAAATTTCCTAGATCACAATGACTTGTTTTCTTGTGACATGTGGAATCAAGGTCATTTCAACATATTGACTAAATCAAATCAGTTGTACTAAACTTAGAATATGCCTCTTTGCTTCTTATTTACTTAAGTATTTTGTTTAAGTTATTACACTTCAACAAAATTCCAATGTCGAATCATACACTATACATATGTACACAAGAAGATGGATGGGTGGCCCAACTCAACCTAACACCAAAAATGTTAATATATCATATGCAAATTATTACATGTAATGTGGCTCCAACCAACCATTACACAAGCATGGAACATAGTCATTTCAATCATATCATACAACAATATAACCTTCCCATTGACAACATATCATTTTCCCCAAATTCAGTATGATGCTCACCCAGATCCCTAACTCGAGTAGCATTCACACCTCAACTTTCATACAGTACATTGATATTTTCCACCAACACATGCCAAATTCTTCATCCCAACATTCCAACATGTGGTAAGCATGTTGTAGTCATGTGTCCTCTCTTCCACAAACTTTCCCTTTTCCTTGTGCACACCATTGTGCAATGTGTCTCCACCTTTGTTGTTTGTTTTCTCCCCTCCTCTAGTTGCAAATATATAAGAGTGCTTCCCAACCATTGAATGGTTGCATATTTCCATCTTCTTTGGGCTAACCTTTTGGTTCCTTGTGCATGCTCAACAAAAACCCCAAATTTCAATTGGGCATTTCAAGCTAATGCAACATGCCCATGCAAGATTGTGTTGACTCACACAAAAGCTCTACCCACTCGTCAAATTGATGCATCCTATGAGCACCCAACCAAATTTCTTGCACATTCCACTTGCTCCTATTGTCAATTGAACCTCTCATTGTGTTTTTGTAATGAATGAACCTCTCCCAGTTCCATTGTGTCTATCGAACCTCTTCTCATGCCATCATGCCACACCATGCACCTAGGTGAGTAAACCCAAAATTTCATGCAAGTTTACTCAGCCGACGTCTTGCCATGTCTACGCATGTCTTGCTTCACACTTGGCAAGCCCATTGACACATTTACTCATCCAATGTGACCTACTTTCCTAGATATACATCCTTATGACATGTTTCATGCAATCTAGTTGTCATTGCATTATTGCACATTTGTGTTGTAGTCCTAAGTGCCTTACAATTTCCTTCTAATAAAGTGGTTAAGGTTTGAAACTCATGATGGTGGGAGAAGAAACCAAAAAAAATTAGCCATGATAAGAGTTGGTGTGACCTTGGACAAGTGCAATCCATGGGTGATGATTTTGGATACTTAAATGCCTTTGGATCATGGTTTCTTAGACCATAAATTTTTCCCACAAATCATTCAACACCCTAACAAACCAAAATGCGCGTGTGCGCACACACACACAAATATTAGGTGGTTGGGATAAATGATTATTATCCTCCCCCCCACACACACACACACACAAATATTAGGTGGTTGGGATAGATGATTATTATCCTCCCAGTGAGGTTCCATTCTTGTCAAGTAACAAGATGAACTTTGTTGCAATGGCTTCAAGCCTTGTTATTGAGTTCCACAAATCATCCATCACCCTAACAAATCATATATATATATATATTTTGGAGATTCTAAAATCATCATAAACTGGTTCAATAAATCTGGATTATGTCATGTGCACACACTACAATCTATATTGGAAGATCTATGGTGATTGAAAGCTCAATTCTCATCCATCTCATGTTCTCACATATACAGGGAACGCAACGACATTTCTGACAATATTTTCAAGGAGGCAGTGATCCAACATAGGGGGCTCTGGCATATAGAGGAACAGAACGAAGCACTACATTTCAGCTATTATCATTGTCCCTTCATAGATCAACTTGATATTGAAGACTATCAGATCTAATTTTGACAGTTTTTGACAGCTTCTGACTATGATCATGATATATTCGATCTAGATTATTGTACTTACTGTAATTATTTTTATCAGTCTTTGATGTACACCCCACTGGGGATTTTTGATGAACTACCACTGGGGATTTTTGATGAACTATATGTATGTGACCGCTGCCACAAAAATGCATATGCAATGCATCTACAACATGTAATTTTCGATTCTTAATGGAAGTTATGATTTTTCCTTGAGGAATATATATATAATCTCAAGTGTTTGAGAGAAATGATAGTCATCTTTCCACTTTGTTGTAATGATTGTTATTAAATTCAAGAAATCTCTCCAAAACTATTCATATTTTTTATTATATATTTAAAATGATATCTTCATATAAATATTAAATTTTATATTTATTTTTTTATTTTTTTGAATTCATAACCATCTAATAGTATAATTTATAATATTATGAAAAACAAACCACTTTTCCTCAAAATAATATGATGGAAAAATGAAATAAATTGGTAAATACAGTTTTGTTGAGAAATTATGAATTCCTGCAGGATAAACTGTTACCACATTCATTGATTACTATATCTCAAAAGGATATGATTAAATTTGGATAAAGGGTAAACACGATTTGTGTGACTTTTATTGATTACTGTATCTCGAAATGATATGATTAAAAATTTAATTATATATTAACAAGTGTAAACAAAGTTTTAAGGATCAATTATGAATCCCTGAATAATAAATTGCGATACCTTTTCTTTCCACTGTATGCACTGAAGATAAAAATTAATATTAGAGATCTGAATAGATAACTTCGAAGATCAGAACATAATTATGAATTTGTGTATCAAACCATTTAGAGTATTTTTTTTTAAATGAAAATTTTGGTTTTATGTATATCAAATCATTATGATATCCATGGCTCTGCGTTATATAATCATATCTTACGTACATTTTATATCAATTTGGCATGCACGAGGCCTGCCACAGTTTCCAATGGAATCCCGGTAAAGACAAAGAGGAGAACAATATAAGTACAGCAAAGACAAAAGAAATCACATCAGTTTTTGAGTGACTACACTATTGTCAAAAACGTAATGAAGATGATAACTTTTAAAAATGAAACTTCCGAATGAGATCAAAATATGCGTACGAAGATCAAAATTTCGAATGAGGACATCAGCAGGCGTTTTGGGCATTGACAAAAGACATCCAATTAATAGATTCCTGAAGCAACTATTGATGTTTCATTAATGGTTAATTTCTTATTTAATAAGATTAGATTTTTGGAATATGTTAATATTTGGAATGAGGACATCAGCAGGCGTTTTGGGCAATGACAAAAGACATCCAATTAATAGATTCCTGAAGCAACTAATAATGTTACATTAATGTTTTATTTCTTATTTAATAACATTAGATTTTTGGAATATTTTATAATTTGCAATTGGTATAAATTGTTTATACTTTGTTTATGTTAAGTAATATTTCTTTTACATTGTTAAATTTTATATTTCATATGAGTTAGAGTTTAATTTACATAAATATAAAGTGGGTTTATTATTTTAGTTTTATTTTTCATTTATGTTTTACATAATCCACAACCATTAAATAAGGGTTTTTCCTCACCCTTGTGACGGAAACCCACTAACAATTGGTGATTCCATTTGGGATTTGATTTAAATATCCCTCTCTAGGGGTGGTTGTGATTTTTTAGTTTCCTTCTCCTTGAATTGGTAGAGTTTAGTTTAGAATTTGTTTTTTCTATTTTTATTTTTCAACAACTATCCAAAACTTTTGTTTTTGTCTTGGTTCTAGTTTGGTAGTCTTAGTTTTTTTGTTTCAAACAAAAAATATTTTTTTCCCAATTTTCTGCATTATCCCAACACTTATGGGCTAGTTTGTTACGCTAATAGTGCACTATTTCCCTCAAAATATATAATATCCTCACGTTGCTAAAATTTTAAGTTTTGTTGTTATGTCCCAATCTGAACAATTTATAGGTGACTAGTGTTGATGTATAATGCAATCTTGTAGAAACATTGTATGTAGAGAAAATACCTCAAAAGGTTCCTAATACCTTCCACTTTTAGGGTTTTTGTTTGTGGTGTTACATCTTTTCTCTTCTAACATTTTTACTTTAAAACATGTGTTGGTTGTAGTAATCACTTCAACTTGCTTTAAACTTAGAGAAAGATTGGATAAAAGAAAGCTTCCTCCTAGCCTTAGCAATTATCTTTAGTTGATACTTTTCATTTTGAAGAAATTTTATTTTCTCATGAATTTTCTCTTTATTTGTTTTTTCCATCTTTCAATCCTCATTTAATAATTTTATACAAAGGATTTCACTTCAAAAGAGAAAGGTTGATTAATTATAAAAAAATTAAAGGAAGAACTTTAATTTTTCAAATACTTAACTTCTTCCTTACAATTTCTTTGTTAAGTTCCATATCTACTTTTCCTTTTCAAGTTCCATCTCTATCTAAATCGTAGGCCATTGTAAGTTGGTTTGAATTGAAAAATGCCTATTTCATATTAAGAGGTTAATTTTGAAAAAGAATAACTTTTGCTTAAGTATTTTTCCATGTTTGAACTAGTTTCCTTATCTTATTTTTCAATTCAAATTTTCTTTACTTTCAAATATTTATATTTCAAGCATCTTTTTAAAGTTGGTTGCATCTCACATAGACACACTTACACCTTAAATATATGTTCTACCTAACACCAATATTAGTGTAAAGTCAACAATATAACTTATCTAACTAAATCACCACTCAGGACTAAAATTATTGTGTGGTTAAGTCGAGGTTATGGGGATAAAAATCCAAACGATTCACCATAGTCATTGACATGTAAAAGATAGTTATTGACTAAATTTTAGAGAGCTTGAAAATCACTTCTATCAAATACAATCAAAACCTCTTGATCAATAGGTGGACAATCTCAAATTTGGGAGAAAAGGTTTGATTTAGACTCTTTATGCTTTCAATTCTAAAAATCACTTAACCATTTTATTTTAGATTGAAGGCAAGGTAACCCATTACATATATATGTGAAGAGGTAGCTTAGTAGTATTTATACTAATTTCCAACATAGGTGGCTTCGATAATAGGGAGGGCACCCGATGCAGATTTCTACAATCCATTGGGATTTCATCAACTACTCTCCTCTAGTTATACTCTCACTCTTATATTCACTCATAATTGTGGGGAATTTAATCACCTCTCATGGTAGGAGTTTGTAATGCTTTCATTCTACTCTTCACTCTCTTTTCTCAATGGAACTCATAATATTTTAGAGGAAGGGATTTGAAAGAGATATTGTTTAGGATTGTTTATCATTTTGGATAGATTATGATTAAATGCTCTTTAAACCATTCAATACACCAACTTAGTACTATTGTTTTGTTTGATCACTTATTTTCTTATTTGATTTTTTCTTTATAGTTTAGTCATTAGATAAATCAATTGAACCATTAGAAAAGGCATTAATACCTAGGAATCATCGCAACCCCTTGGAGACTATCTTATAGGCTTCAAGCCCTTCCTCCTTTAGGAATTATTCATCATATTACATCTCCTACTCATTCGGTTAGATTTGAAGTAGTAAAGCCTCCGAGTCCCCCATTGAGTTCATCCCATTCAAGCTTAGGAAATGTATCCCCTTTATATTCAAAAACCCTTTCACTTCGAGTTCATCTAGTTCATTTATAACCAGTTAGCCCCATTCAACTAGTTTACCTCTATCTAACCCATCTCCAACCCAATATCCATTATGGTTTGGACTAACCAAAACTAACCTACTTTACCTTATATGGTTTGGTTGAATATCCTTGATTTAATCAATATCATAGAATAACTCATTGAACATGACATTATTTGTTTGAAAATGCAACCCAATTTTCCCTCCAATATCCCTAAGTGTAAGGAACATGATGGAGAGGACCCCTCTAATCATATCATTCCATTCCACCTTTGGTGCTCATTAAATAGAATCAAGGGTGACTCGATTAGGCTTAGGTTTTCCCAATGCACCATCATAGTTGTGGTCAATAAGTGGTATATAAATAAAATGGTTAATACCCATATAAATTTTGTATCCATTTCCAAAGTATTCATGACATTTTCATAGCTACTAGTTCACCATGATGGGATTGGATATCTTCGCTAAATTTCATGAAACCACTACTCCATATCATTGATCATATCCATGAGTGGCATAAGAAGAAAAGTTTGTATAAATATGAAATTAATGATCAATTCCTAATGGATTTTTTTTTTTAATTTTTAATTCATTCTATATCCAAAGATGTGGCCATGGATATGTCCAAAACTAAAGAGGATGTCACCAAAAAATCCCAATAATATGACTTTACACGTGCCTAGTGAGGGTACTCGTTAACAATTCTTACCCATTCCCCTTTCTCTTTCTAAGGTGACTTCTCTATAGTGGGGGCTTCCCATGCTACTGACGATGTTATTACATATATATCAAAAACTCATGTATATCCTTATCCCATAGCACTAATGGATATCCTTGTGAAGGGAATATCATTACCATCAACCCCCTTATTTATTATGATCCAAATGCTTAGATCAAACCTAAAAAATTCTTTCCTATAGTCAATGGGAATCAAGTAATTCATTCTTTCATAAATGTTTTATCTAGGGGTTTTCAAAGCTAGAAATTGCTCAGCACTTACCACAATCCCCTATTGATATTAAATTTTCCTTTCCCAATGAGTTTGTTTACTATGAAAATATCTAAACAACATATTGCTTTAGAACATTTCACATTAGGTGATATCCCCTTTGCAACAACCTAGTGATCCCACTATGATTGTTTCTTCAACACCATCATGGGGTAGGAGTCTAACTTATAAGACCCCGTTTTTTAATTTCCCCTTCTTATTTCCTCCATAAAAGTAGTTTTCACCCTATTAAAGGCCACTATAAATATTTCCAACCATATGTTAGGTATCCCCATGTGGTAAATAAGACCCCCAATCCCTCCTGCATATTCCAAACAAATGTTATGAAACTTGCAACTTAAAAATGATAAGAGACCAATAATTACATTCCATTTCAAGAGGGAAACCTTATTTACAATGTATGAGAAAAGATTCAATCGGTGATCGGACATACGCGGTTTTACGGTAAGGGAACTACAGCGTGTATACGCGGCTTGTGTTTCGGGTAACCGCGTATCCCAAGCCATCTTCATTCAACGGATACGATTCTGCGTGAGAAAAAGGCAGTGTTCGGCTTCTTTACGAGATATTTGAATGCTTCCTGGACCTCTGAGATAGATAAACGATTATGAAGTTGTGTCTTCAAGCATCATCGAACGGTTGTAGAATCAACACAATAGTAACCAAGCCTTCAGATTCTTTGCAGCATCAATACAATCTTTCCAAGAGATATTCTCATATCAGAATAACATCTTCACATAGGTGTCAAGCAATCATCCATGTGGTCCAATATCACCAAGATCTTTCAAGATTTAATATGATGTAGCATATGTAGGGAAAAGGTCTCAACCATAGTAACAAACTCTGCATGATCCATTCTTATTTAGGAATCATAAGACTTCCAACTAATCCATGTGTGAGCACAAAAGATACTTTTCAGCAAACAAGGCTCAAAATCTCATCATAATAAACCATGTACTAAGTCATCATCATGAGTATCACAATAACCAAAGAATAAGTAGTTATAGTGCCAATAATGCAATTATTAGTATTCAACCTGTTGCTCCCCCTGAACCAGTGCTCCTACTTAACTTGTGAAACCTGAACACCTTCATCAGCAAGTCATGACAACAATCTGTGCATGATGCGTCTCATATAGTTGATTGTAAGACTTTCATCTCAACAATGAATGCTCTTCATCATAAAGCAACCAGGCTTCATCCATAAACTTCAACACAAGAACCCATGCATCATTTCATTATCATGAGTATAACCGGACAAGCTATGATACCAATCATCGGCGGTGATGCTCCCCCTGGACCTCTGCTTCAGATCTTCAGCTATCAGATAAATTTTCTTATCATCAATGCATACGCGACTGCGTCTTCTGGAACTCGCGTGTATACGCGACTTTAGTTAATGGAACCTGCGTATGGAAAGTGAAGAATAGAAAATTTCCATCTTCCTTCATTTCTTCCAGAGCTTGTACCTCCTGTACCTGTCCTTTCCACATCAGATGCGCTGTCAGAAGTAAACATAACCAGTATAATCAAATCAGCCATGAGAGTCATCATGCATTGCTCCTCTTGTGACGATACATTACTAGATCTCATAATGTATCTCACATCATTCTATGATCAATCGATAGCTTGACGGATATTTGCGGTAAGTCGAGAATTCCCTACGTTTCTGATTGGTCTTCCTTCTTTTTCCAAATTTTTTTGATCTTCCTTACAGTGTGCTGAAAATTGTCCACTTTCTTAGATCTGTTCAACCTGCATTCCTTTTCTACATGCCCATACTTGTTACAGGAATAACATCTCATATGTCCAGAAAAGTAAGCATAAGAATCATAATGAGTATTTCTAATCTTCCTCCTTTTGCAATCAACTGCTTTATGTCCATACATGTTACATGAGAAACAATATCCCCTGAAGAAACTAGTACTTCTGCACTTTTACGAGTGAACCTATTTTCTTGTGGCTGAAATGATCTGCTCCTGCAATTTGCTGCAACATGCCCATAGTTATGACATTTAAAACATTCAACGTTCTTGAATGAATTCCTTTGAGAATTCATGATTGTTGGTTGATCTTTTGACTCTTTCAATACTTCAAATTTTGCATTGATATCCTTTGATTCTTTAGCACCTCCTTGTGAGCTAGATTCTCCTTTAACAGTTTCATGGAAACCAAGACCATGTTTGATAGCAGGAGACCTTTGATTACTCAGAATATTGTCCAAAATGTTAGTACTATCATGAAACCTCAAAAGTTTAACCTTTTCTTCTAATTTACCTTTGAGAATGTTTACCTCAACCTCCAAGGCTTGACATTTCTTTGTCATGCTTTCTTCTTTCCTTCTTCCATCTTCTACTTGATCCTTCAGATTTAGAATCTCTTCTTTCAACCAATTTTCGTTTTCTTCACATGTTTGTTGCAACTCTTCATTCTTCTTATTTGATTTTTCTAGATCTTCTTTGAGAGAGATGATTTCTGCTTCAAGGCCTTCCTTTTCAAATGACAGAGGTTCTTCATTCTTCTTATTTGATGCTTCAAGATCTGTTTGTAAAAAGATGATTGCAGCTTCAAGTCCTTCATTCTTCTTGCTTGATTTTTCGAGATCTGCATTTAGATCGTTGATTTCTGCTTCTAGTTCTTTAATTCGATTGGATGCATAAGTATGAAACCTTTGATACTTTTCCACCTGTCCATTCAACATTTCTATTTGATCTTTCATTTGAGAGGTCATCTCTTTGTAAATAGTTTCTTGCTTAGAAGTTGAACTTTGTAGTTCTTCAACTTTAGTCTTGAGAGCTTCTACAACTTTACTTTCACTATCTTCACTATTGTTTGCACAAAGAAGAGTATTACAAGTGGCCTTCTTCTTTTCCTTCTTTGCCATGAGTACTTGGAGAGCTTCGTCAGAAACTTCTGGATCCATACTGTCACTTTCACTATCATAATCTTTGCACATGCAGTTAAGTAAGAAACAAGAACAACGATTAATACCTGGTTCATCTTCTTTAATTTTTGCTATACATGATTTATGAGGTATCTTCTTGTTTCGAGTAGCCTTCTTCTTTTGCTTCTTAGCCATGAGCACTTTCAGATCTTGGTCAGAATCTTCTTCATCTTCACTGGACACTTCATCATCATCTTCTTTTGCATAATAACTCTTTCTCTTTTCAAATTGTTTCCCTTTACCATGTTTTTCTCTATAAGGACATTTAGCGGCATAGTGACCAACTTTTCCACACTCAAAACATTTGAAGGGAAGCTTACCTTTGAATCTTCCAGTACCTAGTTGGAGCTTTTTCACGAAATTCGCTTCTTCTTCATCGGATATATAGCTGGATTCTTTGACAACTTCCTTTTCCTTTCCTTTTGTAGATGCCTTAAAAGCAGCTTCTCTTATTTGAGAAGGACCTCCTTGTCTCATTTCAAAAGCAGTCAGAGTACCATGTAATTGAACGATAGTAAGAGTTTGCAGATCTTTCCTTTCTTCAATAGCTGAAACTTTAGAGTCAAATTTTGAAGTCAAGGATCTTAAGACCTTTTCCACTAGAGTAGTATCAGTTATGGTTTCACCCAAATTTCTCATTCGATTTACAATATCATCCAGACGAAGAAAGAAACTAGCAACACTCTCATCACTATGCATCTTCAAATTTTCATATTCAATTCTAAGAGTTTGGAGTTTTTCACCTTTTACCTTTGTGTCTCCTTCATAGCTTAGAATGATTTTTTCCCATATTTCTTTTTCCGAATGTAGCTGCATCACTTTAGCAAATTCTGATTCAGACATGCTTCCCAATAAGACATTCACTGCTTTGGCATTGATTTCATACTTCTTTCTTTCAGCTGCATCAGTAGGAATACTTGCCGGGAATTGATAACCTTCTTCCACGATTGCCCATACATCTGCACCAAGACTTTGCAGATATGCTTTTGTACGTACCTTCCAGAATATCAGATTGCTTCCATTGAATAGAGGTGGCTTTATAGACATTACTCCTTCTTGACTTCCCATTACGACGGATCTCCTTTAAGCGATCAAGCTTCTGCACAAGGACCTGCTCCGATACCAATTGTTGGGAAAAATACTGAGAGGGGGGGGGTGAATCAGTATTTACAGCATATTCAAAACTTTTTATTTTCTTTACTTCAAAACGCATACGCTACTTTCCTAAACCATACTAGCGTATATAGCGGATACCCTTTATTAAAAACGC
>JAXQQM020076457.1:0-22028 GCA_034641835.2 Pinus albicaulis
AAGTGCACCGAGCAGAAAACATCCGCAAAACCCTCCGCCTGCCAACCTCCTCTAATAACCTCTGCTAGAAGCGGATGTATGGGGTAGTTTTATTAAGGGTTCCTCAAAAACATCTGCTAGAGTGTCTTTTCCTTGTATTGATAGAGACTTGTTGTACAAATTGAATATTGACTCCCACGAATCCAAGGAATACAATTATGACTTCTATGAAGACTTCTTGGTATGACACTGGTGGAGGGAGAGGAAGAATGGAATTTTCTTGACTAGATGCATTTTTTGTATATAATATTACAAGTAATATGTAGTTATTCCTCCTCCAAATCTTACACTAAAAAATAACCATTTTTTCGAGATCTTGTCACATTGGGGGGATTTAAAAAAATATATGATTGAATAGATATAGAAATGAAAGAAGAAGAAGAAGAAATTGTAGATCTAATTTTTGATCTCACAAATAATTGAACCAAAAGAATAGAAAATGAATATATTTACATATCTACTATTCCTTCCATTATCTCTTTCACATTCAATATTTGACTGATTAAATACACAAGGAATCAAGATAAATATAACCTTGATTGTAGTGTGTTTGTGTGTATCTTGGAATCGTCAAGTCAATCTCTAAGAACTATAGAGCTCTAATATTATCAACCTCTCTTAACCATGGCTTTGATTCCATGTTAAAAATTCAACAAGCACAAGACAAGAAAAAATATTGTGGAAAATGATTTTTTCCATTTTCAATTCAATTTATTAATCTCGAGATATAAATCTAAAGTACATCGATTTGTCCATTCTAGATATATATCTCACTACCAACCTATTAATGGATCACGACAACACCTCATCAAAGATAAGGATTATGAATCATGACAATTGTGGTCTCAAACCTTATGGATCTAGAAAATCATAGACTAACATGAATAAACTCATAGATTTAGAACACACACATAATAAAAGAGTCTTAAACCTCATAAAATTTGGTATAAAATAGTAGAAAGATTAGGACACACTAGCAATCGTCTAGGAAGAACTAAAAAATAAATCACAAACTGAATCAACTTCCCTCATAGAAGACAAAAGGTTAGGAAAAATAACCAAACATAATTATTGGTTGATTCATGTTAAGGTAAGCTTTAATGACCATAAATATGGCATACTTAGTAATTCTCTAAGATTAAGAGGGTTGTGGATATTTATAAATGAATTCCTCATTCTAGAAGATCAAGTTGATTAAGGGAGAATGTTCAAAATGTAAAAAAAGTTAGGAAGGAATGAAAATGGGAAATAATTAAGAATAAAAAAACTAGTATTAGGAATATATTCCAAAAAATAATAATAAATATGAATTTGGGACATTGTGCATCCTCTCTTGGAATTATCATGGATTTGTGTGTAGTGAAGGGTCTCTATTTCTTTTCTACGTAAAGCTAAATTCTATTATATAGTACAAAAAAGAGTACATTCAAGGTTCATGATAGGGGTTGCTAAATTAGCCAACCCCTGTTGGAAGAAGACATTTCAAAAATTCAAAATTTGGGCTGCCCTTTGGGGGGAAACCATCCCTTAGAAAATTCAGCATGACATAAAGAGAGCTGCCCTTCATGGGGAAACTAGATATTAACATAGAATGAAAAGAACGAGTTTGTTTTAAAATAATAATGTTTATATATAAATATGTTATTTCCCACCTATTAATTTTACCTTTTATAAGAAAACAATTTGGATAAAAAAAATTTCTACAAAAGCTTAGAATAAGATATGTATAGTATGAGAAATGAAGGCAATATCCTCATACTAGGAGACTTTAACGCTAGAACTACAACTAATAAAGATGTTATATTAAGAAATGATCCCTAACCTAATAATATATAGCTAGATGAGGACAACATTTTAGCTAATAGACAAAAAATAAATTAAGAATATTTGAATGAGAGTTTGTTTGGTATTGAGCTAGTCAAGTTAGGCAGTTATCATGATCTAGTAATTTTCAATGTTCCAATGAAGCGGTTGAAATAAAACTAGATTACTTGTATCCATGAGTTTGGCAATAGTGGTAGGGATTATGCGATATCATATATCCTTGAAAAAATCAAATGGTAAAATTTGACCTTCTAAAAGACGACAACCCAACTCTAATCATAGACCTTTAACTCTAACTCTAAACTTTGTCATGCACAAAAACCCCATTGAAGAAAACTATGATAACCAAAGGCACCTGCTTTTTGACAAAAATAAAGTTGATATTTTCTTAGAGAGCTTAAATAGTTATTAAATCTTGTCTCATACAATAAAAATGTTGAATAATGTTATCATAATTGTATGGAAACCCTTGGTACTTCCATTAACAAATTCTCTATTGGTGTGTTATATATATATATATATATATATATATATATATATATATATATATATATATATATATATATATATATATATATATATATAAGAGACAACCCTTTTGTAATAATGAGTGTAAAATGGCAGAAACACAATTAGGGATTATTTTAACGGGTCCTTATAATCCAATAAGATAAATATATACAAATCCCTAACTGAAAGGGAAGGAAATTCATTGTATAAATAAAAAGAAAAGGAATATTTTGCGCCTATCAAAGCTAAATCGTAATAAATCCTAGACACAATTTTTACTTGTAAAACTAAAGAAAATAATATGATTCATCTGATGGACTAGAATTTATCCTTAAAAATATTTACAAATTCCCTAATGTTAAGGAAAATGTTCCAAACATTTTTATACAGGTTGAAGATTTTTCTATAGAAGACATAAAGCTTGCGGTTTGGCGGCTCACAAAAAAAAAAGCTAAGGGAATCAAAGACTACCTAGCTACAATATTAAAAATTGGAGGGTATGTCCTTTTCCCTCACATATGCAATCTCTTTAATTTAGTAGTCGAGAAGGGCTTTCCTAATTCCTAGACTCAAAGCGTTGTTGTGCCTATTTTCAAAAGTGGAATAAAATAAATCTCTCTAATTTTATGAATATTAAGATTAGCCCAATTTTATCCTTTGATCTAAGCAAGAAAAAATTATTTTGGAAAAAAAGATGGACATATGGATATAAATCTATGAAAAATAGATAAAGGCTAGGTTGGGTTTAAATGTTGTCATTCAGTTGTGGACTAGATTATTATGCTTATGATAACTGTGGAGGAGCATTATGCTAACAAAACTAATCTACTTTTTTTAACTCATTGAATTTAGAAAATATTTCAATATAGTTCCTAATACTAACCTTTGGAATATGTTAAAGGAGATAAAATTTACTTTCAAGTTAAGATCTGCTACAATAAGGTTGTATGAGAGTTTTATTACAAGGTCTACGAACATTAAGGGTTTTTCAAAGGAAATTGATTGTAATATAAGCGTCAAGGAAGGTTGTCCCCTATCCCCTAATATTTTTGGCACATACATTGACAAGTTAGAAGATTGCTTAGAATATGTAGGTTGTTTTGACTTGACTCTCATCAATATAGTCATAATTCTTCTTTTTTATACTAAATATATTGTTCTTATGACAAGGAGTCCCTATGGCCTAAGTAAACAACTAAGAATCCTCAAGGACTTATGCTTTAGGATGGGTATGATTGTGAACATTAACAAAACAAAGGTTATGATTATTGAATCCAAAAATATCACCCACAATATGCTTGTCTTTGACAACAATTTGGAGGAAGTGCCTTCATAAAAATGTCTTAGAATCAATATTCATCAAAATCTTTATTGGAACCATAGTGTTGAGAGAAGAATAAATGCAGGTTAGAAAATTTATTATAGGTTTGAACAATTGTAAATAAGTGAACCTTTGGATATGGGATAAGAAAAACCTCCCCATTGACACTCTCATCACTCATGTTATCTTATATGGATACAAGGTTTAGGGATGTAATGTCTCTAGAAAATCATAAATAAAGATAAAACAAACTCAAAATAAGTATATAACGTATAATATCAAAATTAAAGCCAATATTGTTGCACATATGTTTCCATTGATTTCAATTGTATTCATTGGTGTCAAGTTAAGAGAGCGCTTATTGATGTGTGTTTTCATGGCTTACTGAACGTAAGTTACCTAGATTTATGTCATGAATGGAGTTGCATAGTCAATATTTGAAGGTATTTATTCTTCAACCCCTTAAATTCACAAATGTGAATGCAAAGTGTAAAGTTAGATATCCCTCTCAAATTGTTTTCCAACATCATATGGAACTTAGCCTAATTCCCCAAGAATGAAGAGAAAACATAGTTTTAAGTACAAGAAAGGTTCTAGGCAGGTGATAGTTCATAATAGGCTTAAGTATGGAGAGTGGGCCCCTTATCAAATCGACACTAAAATCACAATGTAAATTCTCAAGAAGGAGTACGATGGTCGATGGGTAGTGGGGAAAAAAGGCCTCGATCACAGCTCCTAGTCACAAGGAGTTTGGTATAAGTGCTCAGGCGCTTATTGGACCACCTAGCTTGAGGTCCTATTACAAACGATGAACACAAATGATAGAGCAGTGAGTGGTGGAGAAGCAAGGTGTTGGTCATAGTGCTTAATCACTAAGGATCTTTGCGATAAGCACCAAAGTGGATATTGGACCGCCAAGTATAACGATGTGCACATGAATATTCAAGTGATGAGCAACGAGCGATAGGATGACATGATGTAGCATCATACGTTAGACATGATGTAGCAACACATGTCAAACATGGCATAGAAACACATGTAATACATGACATGGATCAATTCATGATGTGGCACTATTAGGTGAGGAAACTTGGTAGTAATATTTGGACTTTTTGGGTGGCCAAGTGGCCTTTTTCTGAGTGATATGTGGAAAAAACATGGCATGACATATGGAAGAGAGATGAAATGGAAAGTGAAGTGACATAGCTCAGAGATTCATGCTAGGGAGTGGTTTTGGAAGGCTCCACAATGTTATGAAATTTGGCTGATGAGCGATGAGTGGCAGATGGAAAAGTTGAGTGTCAATTATTGCATACATTAAGTGATAGATTACTGACATCCCCTTGCTAAAGTCTAGATAGTTAGGGGGGGATACGATGAATTTTCCATTGTTGGATTTGATCGTTGCATAAGATCTCTTGGAAAATTTGAAAAATATGAGGGTAAGTTAAGTTCTATATATGAAAATCGTTGACCACCCCCACCCCCTCATTAAATATTATACGGGTAGGGAGGTTGTGAAATGGCTTGTACATCATCAATATTAATCGAATTGATTGGAACGATTTAGAAGTTGGTGTTTGTTTAAGTGAATTGGAGAAAGGTTATCCAATAATCCAATGGTGTGGGGATGTAAGCAACATACACCTTAGAATAATGCATGGATCTAGATTCAAGATTAATGGGAAAAGTAGTCAAGGTTCTCACATTGGTCATGGCTCCATCTGAAGATAAGCTATCCAACTTATCCGACATCTGGTAGTGTGTGTGCATTGACAACATAAAATGTAATAGATCCATATTTAGTGTCAAAGAAACTTTGTTAATGTTTTGAGGTTATGGTTCGATGGAAAATATATATGGGGATTCGAGGCTCTGCCTAAGCAATAGCATTGTCAAGTGTAGAAGAGCCAGATGTCAGATACAATGAAACAAGTTGGTTAATACTAGGGTCCTACGGTTAGGACACAAAGAGGTTATTTATAGTACTCAGATTTAAAGTTAAATCCGAGACATCCGAATATCTGGGGAATATCAACATACCTTTGTGGAACCTAACTCTAGATACGTTAGAGCTAAATGTTAAAGTTTTGGTCCTACTCTTGATCATATGAGATGATGTCAAAGCCCCTAGAGCTGGAGTAAGAGAAATATCTTTATCTGGATGTCTAGTAATATCTTTCATTCAAGTGGACCCAGATATAGATTTGTTGGAATATTTACAAAAGTGGGCATTAAACATGTTGCTTCACATAGGTCAAATTTGGAGTAGAGTGGAAACTGTAGGAGTTTTTCAAAAGATCAATGTTTCGATCATCATCTCAGGATCATTATTAGGAGACTGAGAAGCTTAAGGAGTGCGATGGGAAATGACAATCATGAATATGCGAACAAAACACATATGGAAAGGTCGACTTAGAAACCAAGGATATAGGAAGGACAAAGTGAAATGAAGTTTAGTCATAGGGGTTGTGGAGATGATGCATAATTAACCAACGTAGATCCATCTTAACTTCAGATATACTAAGTGTTGAGAAGGATCAAAACTCTCAAGATGCAAACCTCTTTTTAAGTGCAAAACTTGATGAAACGTTTGATTCCTCTCAGCACTTGGTGGATCTAGGTTAATATGAGTCCATGCTAATTTTGAGAAACACACTAATAAATGTTTAGCTATAAGATTTTTTTTATTTTCATTTGTTTTATATACTATATACATGGTTGACATTGAAATATTTTATTTATGATTGACATTCTCCACATTAAAATATTAATACATATCCCTCATATTTGGAAGTAGAAAATATATATACATAGGACTCTATCTCTCTCTCTCTCTCTCTCTATATATATATATATATATATGGAATGTTATAGCTAAGTCCATATTAAACATTGAAGGAATTACAAATCTCTCGCATACCTTGAATTAGAAAGAACCTATTAATGGAATATGAATTCTCTCGTTCTTTCTTTATGTCTATATATTTTATGTTAAAAAATTTTACTCAACATATATATTGAAATATTGATTTATAATCCACATTAAAAAATAATAATAATATTTTTTAAATATTACATATCAACTCCATATTAAGTATGGAATAAATTACACATCTCCCTCATAATGGAAAGTAAACATATAAGATTTTTGTTAAAATTTAGATTACTTTATTATAAATTTGATATAAAATTATGTTATTTAATATGGACATTGAAATATTTTATTTATGATTAACACTATTTTTTTTTGTTATTAATATATTGAGCATAGAATGAATTGCACATCATTTAATATCAATAACATTAACTCCATATTAAAGAAAGAAAAAATTACATATCTCCTTCATACTAAAAAGTAAAATAATTTTTTTCTCCTTTCAATCACTACATTATCTCTCTAATATAAATTTGATGTAAAATTAAAGTGGAAATTGAATTATTTTATTTATGATTGAATTCTTTTTCTTTTTCTTTTTTCCTTCTTTATCTCTCTATATAAATTTGATGCAAAATGAAAGTGGAAATTGATTTATTATTACTATTTTTTAATTTATTAATCTAAGTATTATTTATTTTTAAATTTAATGTTATATGAAAACATCTCCATCTTACTGAGTGCTTCAACAATAATTTTATACAATCATAACAAAAATAAATTTCACTTAATTTAATTTATTATTATAATATTAAATCACAATAATATTATAACTATAATAAAATTACTATATCAATTTTATAATAATAATATTATTATATTATATTATCTTATAATATAATTATAATTATAGTTTTTAATAAACTTATAAAAGAAATAGAAAATATTTTAATACTTTAACTCTTATTTAGAAATTCAAAATAAGTATCACTACATTATTAATATGTAATAATATTATTATGGAATCACAATAATATTATAATTATAATAATACTATTATATTATTTTTACAATAATATTATAATTATTATTATATTATAGTATAGTATATTATAATTTTTTTCGTTTATAGATTATATGAGTCTTGAGATGATTCACATGCTTAGTTTGTGGCTTGAGCATTCATGACCCATGGGTATCTAAGTCATCAAAATTACCCAATGATCACATTCAACCTTTACCACACTTGCCCTTAACATGGTTGGATTTTTTCCCACAGAATTTCGAACCGATGACCTTTACACCACATAATGCCTTAACAAATCACCTTGTCCCCATTTGCTTTATGCTCCATGAGATATATTATATTATAATTATATTTATAATTATAATTATAATTTTTAATAAATTTATAAAAAAGAAATAAACAATTATTTTAATATTTTGATTCTCATTTACAAATTCAAAATAAGTTTGACTAAATTATTATTATGTTATAATATTATTAAGGAATTGAAAATTAGCTAAGATAATTTGGTATTAGTGTTGGATATATATATATATATATATATATATATATATATATATATATATATATATATATATATATATATATATATATATATATATATATATATATATATATATATATATATATATATATATATACATATACATATACATATACATATACATATACATATACATATACATATACAAACTAAGTTAAAATTAGGTTGGCGCCAGTCGAATGTTGGATGATGTTATCGCCAGGATTGTGCGAAACTTAATCAAACTTGGACACCCCTTGGGATAGTTTAATTCCCCCAAAGGTGGCTACCATGCTCAACCCCTCCCCATGAGATTTAAACTATTGATATGGTGAGGTCTAAACTCTACACAAACTAATTGGTTTATACCTCATGGGTGATATTAATAATAATAATTATCTTATTATAGTCCTTATGGTGTAGCTCAATTAGTGATTGTCATGATATGAAGTATTTTATAACCTAAGAGATCCAAGGTTCAAATCCCCTAGAAGTAACTTGGTCTATGGAGAGGAGGATAGGTCATAGGCCCTAGAGATATAGTGGTAGCAGCCGAAATCAACTTTGTGTCATGCGAGTATGAGCCCAAGCCATTTGTTGATTCCTTTAGTTACACAATTTTGTTTATTTTATTATAATAATAAAAATATATTTATATAATATTTAAAATTTTGACACTAATACCAAATTATCTTAAATTATTATCAATTCCTTCTAATAATCCCCATGGGGTGTAGAGAAGATGGTGATAGGGTGTTTTGTTAAGACACTCTCTGGTGTAAATGTCATTGTTTCGAAACTTTGTGGGAAAAAATCCAATTATTCTAAGGGCTAGTGTGATTCGGGTCGGGTGCGATCCCCAAGTGATTTTGATAGCTTAGATGCCCCTAGGTGACGACTACTCAAACCATAGGTTAGGCATTTCAATTATCTCAAGACTCACGTAACCTAGCAAACAAAAAAATGTTATCACATAATAATAATATTATTACAATATTAATATTATAATCTTTAACCCTTAACTCCAAGCTAATCATTAATAATAATAATACATAACCTAATAATAATAATAACCCCACAACATTAATAATAAAAATTTACATCATAGTATAATAATAATAATGTGATTACATCTCTCCATGGAGCTTTGGATTGATGGTGAATGGATATTCTTATATCATTACATTTATTAATTAATAATGCTTCTTTAATAACAATTTTAAACTTGGTTATATAATAATATTATAATAATAATATAACTCTGTAATAGTATTTAAAATTATATGAGAATATTAATAATATTTTATTTTAAATTATAATAAAACTAATTTATTAATATATAATAACTTTATTTTCATAGTGATAATTATAATATTATAATTATATACAATCATAAAAAAACTAAATTTCGTTTAGTATTATTGGGTCGAGAGTTTTTACAACTCAGTATTAGGGAGATGTTGTCACACAACATTATATATATATATATATATATATATGAAAAAAATTGTAATTTTATTCAGCTTGAAACAAGAAACAAAATTACATTTTGCAGATGCATAATGCATTCAGTCGTATGAGTATTTTGACCTATGAGACAATAAGAAAAACCAAAAAATTACATATAAAATTTTAGAGTTAAGTGTGATAAAAATCACTTATTTTCTCCTTTTTCCTTTCTTTTTCTAAGCTTTTTGCCAAACCTGGAGTTTGGTTCAACAATTACCATTGCCATTTCTTTACCAACAGTCTACAATGGAACTTCTTTGTATGAATATGAGTTCTCATAGGCATGTGCTATCTTTCTCCCTTGTGCATTGTGTGTTCCCTCTTTCTATTGCTTTGGTACTTGGATCACTGCTAATTCAGTGTCTTTCTTAGAGTGGATTTTAGTTCCAAGATGCTTCTATGCTCCCTAATTTGTTTGGTTACCTTATTGTTGTTGTGTGTCCATACGTGGATGGTTTTGCATGGTTTCTTCTTCTTATTCTAAGATATTAGGGTTGGAAAAATGACATCCCTTTCGCTTTTGAGTCTGCCTATTTTTCCTATTTGGTACCTTTTTGCTTGTGGACATGTATTCTGTAAACATCTCGTTTCAAACATATTCAACATATGAATGTCGTGTTCTCATAATCTAATAATTTCTTCCATTGAAAATTTTGATGTTGTTATCACTTGATAGGACAGGTTGGGTTGTATCAACCTCCAACCAAGAATACTATTTCAAACCACTTGTAGCTAGAAGTCAGCCCTTCTAACATGGGAGGGATATCTCAAGGAAAACTTTATAATGCTCCGAATAAAACTCAATTTCATATGACTAACTCTGGATTTTTTTATTTTATTTTGCAGGTGAAAGAAAGTGTGATGATCATCACCATTGGGCACAGAGTTAATTAAAAGAAAATTCAATTACAGAAAAACATCTTTTATGGAAGCTGAGGAATTTTTGGCATTAACTGGTGTGAAATGAACATTTACAGTAAATCACAACAAATTGAAGGAATTTGGAGCAATATTTCATTGAATTCCAAGTAATCAAATAAGCCATGAAAACTGATAACAACATGAAAGCCAAAAACGAATCACAGGTAGAAAAACATAGTATGTTTCAAATGTATATTAACTGGATAAATATTTAAAAAAAGTGGTCTTTCTCACATCATCAATCATCCCCTGCAGATTCAAAAAACTACAAATATATATAGAGAGATCTGCATCTGTCATTAATGACAAAATCTGCCACTTGGGGCTAGATTCGATCATCATGCTAAGAGACCTAATCCTATTTGATTTACAAAACATATGAGATTTCTTAGGGATTTATGTTTTGACACAATTTGAATACAAAAAAGATTATTTTTCCTTTATGAGCCCTCAAACATTCTGTTTTTAAACCTTATCGAATCCAATCAAATGTTGAGTGTGTTGGACTTGCTGATGTGCTCTTTCCACATGGATATGTTGACATGGTTGATTTTTCTGACTTGTCTTCCTAAAAAACAAGAGTTATAATCTGATGATGTGGGCACTCCTATGACCTGTAATCCATCTGGTTTCCTTTTTTTTTGATGATAAATAAAAAACTATAACACATAAAAAGTGGTTTGACTATTTCGTAACAAAATTTGGTAGCAAGTTACAAAAACACTCCTCTGGCACCTTTCTGATCTTTCTGCAAGTTCTTAAGTCGTCACTTATGCAACTTAGCTAAACTCGTGCCATTAGAACTCCTTAGCTAAAAATTTCACTTGCATTTTCCTCTATGATAAGCTACAATAGTGTCGTTGAAAATTTTCAGCTTAACTATGGGGAGTTGCTACGAAATTTTAAATTTTATGATTTTTCGATTTGTTTATGATTTATTTTGCCTTATTATCATTCCTTATAGAATTTCTAAACATGTATATTGCTGAAAATATTAGATTAGCATAGTATAGGTAAAAAAGTAGTAGTATAGGAAAAAAGTGAGGAATTTACCATACTCAAGGGGTGCCTGTTACTTCAACTAAGAGCTTGAGAGTTCAACTTTGATCATTTCTATTTGAGTTTCCAATGCTTTGACTTGTCTATGCAACTTGTTCTTGTCTACCTGTAGCCAACTGTTCCTTTTGTACACATGCTTTAGCATCCTTTGTAAAGGTAGAGTCCTCTTCACCATTATTCTATATTCTTCTCCAACTTTTTCATAGAAATCTAGCTGCTTTGACACATTCTCTTTCAAATCCTCAAAAAGTAGTTTAGAATCAATCACTTCTTCTCTAGCTTCTCTCAATTGTTCTTGTAAAACTTCTGACTTTTTTCTTGCACAAGCTCTTTTCCTTTTCTTCTCTTTGTTGGCCCTGCTTTTTCTATTTGTGTAATTGATCTTGTAACATGCTTTCTTGGTTTGAAGATAAAACCTTGTTCTTCTTGTGTAAAATCAAGTTTCTTAGCCCTCTTATTCTTTTTCTGAGTTTCTGCCTTTATAACTTGCAGAGGTTGTAAAACTGGACTCTCTTCAAGTTCAATGTCCTCTAGAATATCATCTAACTTACCCTTCCCTTTACTATGTTTTCTAGTCATCCTTTTCCTAGTGCTTGTGGAATTCTTCACTATATGTTTTGCTTTAGGTTGCTTCTCTTCCCTAGGGGTTATTGATTGAGATTTTGGAGTTTTTCTAGAAGGGGTGGCAGCATCTAGCTCATAACCACTAAAGAACAAGAAGGTAATCCAATATTTGTTTAACTTATTCAGCTCCTCTACAACAAGTAATTTGATGAGGCCATGATAGATAAGAAAAGTGTTGCTAGCATTAGGTTTAGCTTGGACTTTGTCATCCATCTTCCCCAAAATCCTATAAAGATAAAAAGGAATGTCCGGAGGTTGTTTACTATGAAATGTAAGATAAATCTGAAGTGATACTGGTAAACCATATTGATCCCACCTTCACATGTAAATTACTTCTGGATGACCATTAAAAGTTTGGATAAACGTTCTTTGAGGAAAACTCTAGAAATTATAGCAGTCATGTCAATTCCTTTGTATTCATCCTTGACAAATTCATCATAGTTGAATGACTGGAACTTCTAAACTTTAAACCACATCTCAGCAGACCTAGGAATCTTTGTAGCATGTGAAATGGTATAAGGGGAGATTGAAAATTTTAGCAAACCAACCTTTGTTTCTATTCCTATGAAATTGATGGAAAAATCCTTAGTAATCTGCCCATGGAAACCTTGCAGCTTCTAGAAAAAACACAAACATCCCACGCTCGAAAAGTATTGGATGAAAACAGGGCCTTCTTCTAACAACTTCATGTATGTGGGTTCATACTGTACCACAAAGCCTCCTTTGTACTGCTTCGTATGTGCCATGGCTGCAACACTTAGTAAGCTCCTTCTTTCCACCTGCAAATTCACCCAATGACAGCTAGACCTCCCTTTGACACTATTAGAGATTCCTACGACAACGAGACCAAACTCAAAATGAAAAGAAACTATGAAATAATGAACTTTTAAGGTGTGAACGTTTGGGTTGAAGGTGAATACTAACACATGATTATGATTTATCATGAGTTTGACCCGCAACTTTTAAAAAATATATTGTTACTAACAGCAACACAGTTTCATAGCGGAACATGTGGAAAAAGTGACAGATTTGCTACGGAATTGTCAGAAACTTTCACAGCAAACCCTTTGTCTTCCTAACTGGAGCTCCTACGGAATTTTAAAAAAGTGGCTAAAACATAATTATGATCAAGTGAGCCCAACACAAATAAAAATTTGGATTCTAAATCATGTTATGGACCCTACTTAAACTCAAATTGACTCTACACACTGACTAGATGACCAATTGACCAACTAACACTTTGTAGATCTATTTTATTTTCCTAAATTTTAAGAACCTAGCCATTTTGACAAAATGACTCCAAACTATGTCTAAGTGTTATATAAGATAACAGATGTGTTAGGTGAATACAATCAGGTAGACCTTTACTAGGTTCAATCTCTCCACAAATTCTGGAAAAAATCAAGAAATCCTTTTCTATTCTTTCTAGACCCATTTTCTTGAATTTTCCCAATGTATTTCCAATATCTTCTAAAACTTTGTGGTAATAGAAAGGAAGGGGGATATTGTGAAGTCTCACCCATGCTGAAATTTTTGAAACCATAATATTTGTAGCATTGAAATCTAGTAACCATGGAGTTATGTAAAGTCTCACGTGTTAGGGTCCTATAAGTATAGGATTCATAATTTGGAATTGACTTATGATAGTCTTGTAAAATATGTACATACCTTGCTTTCTGCAAGTTGTTTTCCCATATTTTGTAAAAAATAAAAGATAAAAATAGAAAATCAAAAAGAGGGTAAAAGTCCTAAAAGAAATATCAAAGGACTTAGAAAAAATATAGACCCCAAAAGATAAGAAATAAAACATGAAAGTGTGCAAATTAAAATGCCACTACTTTTTACTTTTTTTCTGATGATTATGGCAGAGTGTCAATAAATGCCATAATCCATGATGAGTTAAACTGCTTAAACTTGACTTATCATGATTTCAATTTTATTGTTGTAGAATAGTGAATAAATATTAGTCAGACAGTTTAATCCTGACTAATTAATAGATAGGTAGAGAATAAAGAGGAGATCATCAGTTTAATCTGAGCCCTCGAATTATATAAGGTAGATTTAGATATTTTTTATGCTTTTAGAAGAATAAATGTTCAAGGTTTCTAGCTCAAATGCACCTGAAAAATGGACGAAAAAATGTCAGATTAAAGTTGGGTAGGTAGAAAGAAGTGGGAAAAGTATGTAAATATTCATCATCGGGCAAATAATCACTAATTTCCCCTCCCCTATAGTTATTCTGCATTCTAGACTTTCAGTCAAAGAGGCTCAGAGCATTTCTCTGACTTATGTTGGGACCGGACCCAAGGCTCAAAGACTGATAAGTTGAAAATGTTGAATTCCTATATTAAATCCCTAATTATCATCATTTACCTTTCATACACTCATTACTATTCAATTTCATAAGTAAGCACCTTTTCTACATAATGAAATATAAAATTCCCCATTTGAATAACTCCCTTCAAACATACATAGCATAAAAACCCTCAAAAAACATTATATCCTAAGTTAAAAGTGGTGAAATTCTAAATGATAAAAGCTTTGCTTTAATATTTTCACTCTACTTAGTCACATAATTGTATTTTTGATGTATTACATTGTCCCTTGTCATATTAACTTCGAATTTATATATTAAATCCCTAAAATGACCTTTTCCTATTAATATAATTCCCTTTTATATTAATACCCTTTTAAACCCACTATTATAAGATTTTAGGCAAAAATTATTATCCACGTGCTGAAATAAAATCCCAAATTATACCCCTTTGGTCTAAAACTACCTTTAACTAAATACCCTGCCCCCTATAGTTATTAAGCCCCCATGGTTTAATAAACTATATAATAAAAAAATAAAAAAATTTCGGATGTTAAACTCAATTAACTTTATAAATCCGCCTCATGTGATATATATATGAACTCTGTTTACATATATAACATCACCCTTTAAACCCTTTAAAAATCATGTATTAACCCCCTTATATATATAAATAAAAATTTGGTTAAATTGTAAATATACAAAGGTTTTATTATATATTCCATCCCCCAACACGTACATAGACCCTGGTCCCACTACCTTTGTTAAACCACAACTTTCCTTTTAATCTCAACCATTCGCTTCTTTTCAAAAGATCCAATGGCTGACGATGCATTTCATGCTCATAAACCAAACGATAGTCCAGAACTAAAATGAGCGCGAAATAGGCAGTTTTTGTCAATCTTCCTCTCATGACGTGTCATAATTTCATTGCATCGCGTTCATTTGGAGAAAATCAACTTATAGCCTATTACCAACGCAAAAACCATTTCCTGTTTTCACATTCGAAAACAGAAACCATCCCGCCTTTTGATATGATTGGCATATATTACAAAGAAGATCAATAACAAAGGTTTAAAACCTTTATTATATGCCAATCCCACATTCTGAATTGTGAAAAAAGCTCCGCCTAACTGTATTTAGCCCTTTCAAGACCCTGTTTACCAAATTTTCATTAAAAACCTAGATTTGACCACTGATTTCTCATTTGAAGACCGGGTAAGCCATTTGATGCACCAGTAAGTCGGACCAAGCTCAGAATCAACCAAAGATCTTCTCAGAACCTTTCAATAAGTAAAAATACCTGCAAAAAAGGTATTTTCCCAAATCTAGCCTGCAAATTTCACTGTTTAAACCTTCAACTCAACCAATTGAGCTGCAATTAGAGAATTCGTCCATCTAAGTTTGTCCAAAACACTCAAAAACAGGGGAAACCCTCACAAAATTTCTCCAGAATTCTCATATTCATAAAAGCCTCTTTTAAAACCCAATTCCTTAGCTAAAGATCCCTGAAAGATCAATTCCATGGCTCGAAAAGGTTTTAAAACCTACAGAATACCTAAAAAGTCTCTTTTGTAGTCCTAGACATTCAGAAAGCCTATGTTTTCTGTCTTAAACCTGTTGCATGTGTCCCAGATTCCAGATTGAGCATTAAAATAATCATTGAAGCTATATTTGCCAAAAATTTTCTCAAAATTCCCTCTGT
This sequence comes from Pinus albicaulis, assembly GCA_034641835.2. NCBI lineage: Eukaryota > Viridiplantae > Streptophyta > Pinopsida > Pinales > Pinaceae > Pinus > Pinus albicaulis. The sequence continues at coordinate 16,255 of JAXQQM020076457.1, forward strand.
TTCAAAAAATCCAACTACTGCAAACTGTTTAATCTTGCTTTAGTTATTTAAAAATGACTAAGAAACAAATGACACCTACAGCTGGAGGCTCTAGGCCTGTTAAACCCAGAGGATCCAAACCTCCTAGGTCTGAAGCAACAAAAGCCCCAAAATCCACCCTTGCCCTCACTGCAAAAACTATTGTGTCTATCAATCCCCTTCAACCACCAGTACCTATTGAAGAAATCATCCCCTTGACTGATGTGGATTATAAAAATGTGGACCCTGTGGTAGAATTCAACCTATTAGAAGTTCACAATTGGTGTTGTGAAAAATTCCTAGATAAAGATGACATGCCTATTTGGGAAACAAATTTACCCAAATATGTAGTTCCATTAACACACCTTGGTCAAGACCTGATAATATTGTGTCAAAAGTACTATGTTCCAGACCAAAGAGCAATTGTAAACGCTGATAGGGAGATTCTATTTTCTATCACTACAGAGTCTATTAATGAAATGTTGCAACTACAATTTGACCCTAAGGCAGTCCCCTTATCCATTGAAGCATTAAATCAGTTATATTTGGGATTAGATTTCCCTAAGAGATTTATGATTTTCCAGAATTTTATGCCTATTCATGTGGATATTCCTAAACTAAATCCTCCTTACTCCAATTCCAAGTTTCCTAAGGGTTCTAGGCATGTGATTTCAATGTTATCTTTCATACTAGGTTAGTTCACTGATGAATTCACTGATGAATCCATCCTTGGTTTTTTTATCTACTTTATCTCTTGGTCAGCCTCCTGAAATGATTTTTGACTATGCTAGATTTATAGTTGATTCTATCCATCATCAGTTGACCAAGTTGCCCACTGAAGGGGTATTCAGATACTCTTCCTACCTATTTCACTTGTTTTTTTTTTCAAAAGCTTATCATTTTCCAATAACATTGCGAAAAATGGATGTAGAGGGTAAACCTCTGTCCATTATCTATTGGACATCTTTGTTGAGAAAAGAAGAAAATGAGTTCAGTTATTCAGACTTTTCAGATTTGTTCATCTAGCCAGCTATGAGTTTACTGTACAAAGTAGAGCAACCTAGGATAAGTGAGGACATCAAGAGAATCTTGCAATTATCAGAAGAGTGCAAGATGTGAGACTGGTATTTATATGAAAAACACAAAGAATTGGGAATTTTTGGGTCCAATTTACTGCCTTACAAATTGCCCAAGTATTTGACTATCAGAGTCTTTGCATTAGAATATTTAAGGCAGGTTTTGAATTCTCATGCCATCAAATTTATGGCTTCCAAAAATAAGACCCAGTTCAAATTGAAAAATAAGATTGGTCCTATCATTGTAAATAACATAGAATCTGATAAGGAGATAGAAAAATATTTAACAGAGCTAAAATTTCAGGTAAGTTTCCCTTGGAATTATGACCCTCAAGGTCTTCTCAACAGTATAATGGTTAAATGTAAGCTACCTCCTTTCATACATGAACCCAAGCCTGATATTGAGAAATTTTCAAATCAGAAAGAATGGGTAGAAAACACATTGATAGATACAGTCATCAATGCAAAGCCAACAAAAAATATGGATACCACACTTGCTATGATATCTTCAAAACATCCATAATCTTCAAACAAAAGAAGCAGAGATGAGGGAGCCTACATAGCAGAGACTAATAAAGAGACTAAATTCAAGCTCATCTACAACAAAAGGCCCAAGATCACTACTATTGAAAAAGAAAAAGTCATTGATGTTGAAGATACAAATGAGCCTGAGGTAAACAATGATGAGGCTAAAATAATAATAAAAGAGACTCTTGCAGACATACAAACAAATCAAACAACAGGTGAACAGGATACTCAAATGATTGAAAGGAAGAAAAACATGGAGGCCTCTTCCTCACACACAGTGGAGGAAAAATACCTAGACATCAAAGAAAGATATAAGCAAATCAAAGAAAAGAATGAAGATATTAAAAGTGAGATTTATTCTCAATTCTTAAAGCAGAAGCCAGGGAATCATAATAGGTTACTTACATCATTTGACTATTCCACAAATAAAATGATCATGTCATATCTGCAACCAACTACTTCAACACCTAAGACAGTGGCAGACTACAAAAAGGTTGATTTTAAAGTAGATACTGAAAATGTGCATGAACTGGATCAAATAAAATTCCACAGACATAGCTCTGAGATGCTATATTCAACTGTGGTAACAAAGGCTATGAGTGCCACTAAGTTGCAGAATACCATTATCAACATGCAGGACCAAATGAAACTTGACAAAGGCTCTTTGTATGCCAAATATTTAAGGATAAAGCCTTATAAGACTTAGTTTTGCAGGTGGGAGTTGATCCTTCAAATGTTCCAGCAGCAGAAATACTGATTAAAAAGAAAAATGAGGACATTTCAGCTTTGAGGAAATAGCTAAAGCTTCCTCAAAGTGAGCACCCTCAAACTAAAGAAAGTCTTCAAGAACAGACCGATAAATAAGACATGATGCATTTGATTCTCAAGCTAACTACTCAAATAAAAGAAATGGAAACACAATTAGATCAACTAGTAAAAGAAAAAGAAACAAAGAAATAAACTAATGTTCCAATGGTCCCTACAGTTATACCTATAATCACCACAGCTGTGGCCTCCAGTTTGGGAGAAAAATTGGTACCAAAAGAGTTATTGGCAACTCTAGTGCCAGTACAATCAGGTACAACATCAGCAACAGATTCTTCAACCACATAGATGATGCAGGGAAGATAGTAAAAGCTATGGAGGAATTATCACTTAAAAACAATGAAATTAACAGTTTGAAAAAGATGATTCAGAATATGGAAGTTTCCAACAAAGCAGCATTAATCAATGCTAACAGTTATGAGAAAAGGGCCAAAAGTCTTCAAGAGAAAATCAAAAGCCTTCAAAAATACTTGAGCTTCACTGCACAAATTTCTTACATAAGAAATTACCTTTGGAAAAATATAATTGATTCCATTCATATTCAATGGCCTTCAATTCAAATGATTTATGAACAGAGAGATTTACTTCTAGCAGCACAAGTGGAAATCCAAAAGACAACAGAAGAATTAGCAGATAAACCAGCAGAAGCATCAAATCTAATCACTTTCTTGAACAGTAAAAGTAGAACAGAGATAGAAGAATTAAAGATACAGGATAGGACAGAGACTATTTTTCAGATTAAGAAGGTTCTGATAAAGAAAAATCTGATGAACAATTTAAAGGAAAAATGTGATGCCATGAATATTTCTATAACCACGTTTTTAGCAAAATACACTATGCTGAGACAAACTGGTCTTCCAGATATTCATGTCTGCAATGAAAAACTAATGGCACAAAAAGATTATGACAAGAAGATAAGGGATCATGCTAAAGAATAGATCAACAAGCCACTTCCACAGGGCTCTCCCACAGGAAAGGTCATTCTTCAATACATTGAAGACTTGTTTTTTCTTCAAAATGAGATCCAACATCTGTTTGTTTTTAAGCCTAATTTTGCCAAATACACGGATGCTAATGAAAACTTCAGGAAACTCATAAGTGTAAAAATACCAAATGCAGAACAATGGCAAGCTTTTACAGATTTAATGTAGCAGTGAAAGGGCAGGCCAGTGAAGAAATTTACTTCAGAAACAGTCAACTCATTTTTTTGTTAGAAATATTGTCATTGATGGCAAAGAAGGCAAAGAACGGTAGCAGGGAATATGTATAGCATAAGGCAGAGGTAGAGGTTGAGAAGCGCTGAAGCAGAAACAGGAAAAGGAGACGGGCTAAAATTATAACAGTCGAATACAGAGGCACAGCGAAACGGTCGAGCAGTAGAGACAGAGGCAGAGACACAGCTGTTATTGCAGAGACACAGCTGTTATTACGAGAATCGCTATCTCAGCCGGGGGATATATATAATTACAAATAATTCCGGGAATCGCTTAACTCCAGTGGCAATGTAATTCATATAATACAGAACCATATTCTGGGAATCGCACACTCCAACCGGCGTTATACATTTAATATAACACAAATATTATTCCGGGAATCGCTTAACTCCAGCGGAAAAGTATATATATATATACAAAACGTATTCCAGGAATCGCATAACCCATTGGAAAAGTATACATATATATCATTTATATAAGTGGAGCGCTTTATTATAAGAACCAAGCTTTATACGGTGGGACCCCTCCCCAATCGCAATCGGAGAAAAGGTTGGCAGCGGAACATCGTGACAAGAGCTCCGATTGAGTTCCAGACCCGATAGGGCATACAAACAGTGGCTTGATAAGTTTTAAATCCAGCTTAATCACATCGAAAAGAAACAAACCATCACAACACATATTAAAATACTTGCGATTGCGATTAAGAGTTCGGACCCGATGGGCGTATAAACAATGGTTAATATATATGGGAATTCCAGCCTAATCGCATCAGAGATTATAAGAGCATCGGAACATGCAACAAAGAGTTGCGATTGCGATTGGAAGTTCCGGACCCGATGGATGTATGAATTATAATTCAAACGTGTTTGAAGTCCTTTCCCAATCGCATCAGCAAAATACAATGAACAGTGGCCAATCGCATCGGAGAATATAAGAGTTGCGATTCCGATTGGAAGCCCGGACCCGATGGGCGTATAAACGATGGATGATATATAGTTGAAGTCCGGCATGATCGCATCGGAACAACCCAATCGCATCGGATAATATAAGAGTTGCGATTGCGATTGGAAGCCCGGACCTGATGGGCGTATAAACGATGGATGATATATATTTGAAGTCCAGCATGATCGCATCGGAACAACCCAATCGCATCAGAGTTAGAGTTGGCAAAGAAACATGCAAATGCAAGGTGTGATTGCGATCAATCACAATCGGAGCAGGAGCGATCAATTGCAATCGGAGGAGACTCATTGCATCAGGAAGCGTGTCAAGTGGGCCCAAAAGGAGTTCTTATATGTTTAAAAATCTTCATTATATTACGCTGAGAATTGATTTAAAAAGGAAGTTTGTATGTATGCTGAGAGTTGAAATTACTTATATGTATATATGAAAGGGCGCTGTTATATATACATATAACATTGTTGCGGTGGTATTAAAGATGTGTCGCGTGGTCCGTGGGTTGTATGTATATGCCTCAGCTTAATGGGAGGGCGATTACTAATATACAACGATTGTGATATATGTCCGTTCCGCTTGCGGAACTTCCACATCAACAAGACACTTATTGTATGAAAGACGTTGGGATATGCCCAGATTTAAAAGGCAGCAGTTACACCTCAGCAGAGGACAGAAAAGAAAACAGAGGTGAAAAGAGATAAAGCACAGTCAAAGAAAAGACAAATGCGCAGCGATCCAAAAGGTTGTATGAGTGAGCTGGAGCTCTCATTGTAATTAAATGTAAATATTTTTAATTGATTTATATTGTTGTGATGCATTGGCAAGTCTCTAGAGGAAAAACAAAGATCCCACTGTAATATTAAAATAAGCACCTACAGTTACATTTTTTTTTAGTGAGCTAGAAAAGAAATGAAAAGGAAGAAAGCGAAGAGATATGGTTGTCCATTCCAAATTCCTTGAGGAATGCTAACAGTCACAAGAAAATTCTTATAAATAATCATCTAGATATGCAAAATAAAGAGATGAGGGAGTTAGAGAGAGAAAATCTAGAGAAGGAAGAGTATAGAAGTGTAAGGCAGAGAAGACTAAAAGAAGAGTAGAAAGAGAAGCTACAGAACAGAGCTGATATCTGAGGTAAATCAGCAAACATTCAGCT
>JAXQQM020089064.1:0-35661 GCA_034641835.2 Pinus albicaulis
CTACACGTACTAGCGTTACACCCTTGTCAAATGAGTATTTTAGAGCGCATCTGAAGAGTATTTCAGAGCATATAAGAACAAATTAAATAGCTATTTTTTTATATATCGAGGGGTAACAAATCCGCAATATGAGGAAGAAGATTCGTATTGGGTTCCTCAAATTCGTATCTGGTTGTTAACACAAGAATGAGGTGAGAGGCCACCGACTTACAAATACCCCCCACGTTCGAGATCCTGGAATAAATCTTTCAATATTCGTTCAAATGGGCCAAGATCCTCATCAATTTTATATCATAAATTTAGTAAAACAGGTAACACCACACAGCTACCCACCTACATTGGATATTAAGCATGGTCCTCGATCTTAGGCTTATAGGTCCTCGATTGTAGGCTTATAGCTTTTTTTAAAGTGTTTTAATGATGCAAAGTCTTTCTTGTCTTTTAAAACATCTAACTTGTATTACGACTGGGTCAAACTAGTGTCTTCCACCAAATGTTTCATTATATTAATAATGATATATCTTTGATATACCATTACTTCTTCTTTTTTAAAGTAAGTATTTTAATAATGCAAATCGTTTTTGTTTTTATCCCTCTAGAGAGATCAGTATCAATGAGCTGCAATGTTTATTCGCGGGAGTTTGGTTTTTTATAAATTCCATCAATGAGCTGCAATGTTTATTAGTGGGAGTTTGGTTTTTATAAATTCCAACTTGCATTTAGGCCTTGGTCAAACGAGTGTTTCATACCAAAATGCCTGTCATATTTAATTATGTTTTTAATATCTTAATAGACTCCATTATCTCCCTCCATCCACCAGAGTGAAAACGGTAATAATGGTTGACCCCCGACCCCTGCATCGACTTCATAAGGAAGAACACTGCATCCAAAATTTGATGTGACTCGCAATAATTGGTAAAGGAAATAGCTATATCCACAAAGGTGGCTCTAACAACACTTTTCATTTGAGAAATGAAATTATTTTTTTCCTACAAGTCATTTTGATCAAAGATGACTCACAATCCATGTGTCCCGATGGAAAAATGATTCGCAAAGGGTTTTTATTAACATTAAAGATTTAGTGATTGATGAACACATGCTACTGGTAGCAGATGAACACGATTTAGTTGCAGTTGTTGCCATTTGCTATGGAGTTTTTAGGTGGAGGAAGATGCCATCGAATATAGAGTAATAAAAAAATAATGCTAGAGGTGGTTAGAGAAGTCTTTCTTTTCACAAATTACAGTATAAATAAGTGGTGGGTAGGCGTGTATGTAAATGTTATATTTGAAAAAATGAAAAATAAAAAATAAAAATATTATTAAAAATTAAAAACTAAAAAAATAAAACAAAATTTACTTAGATATTGAATTCAAAATAAATAATGGAGTGTCAATGAGAAAATTTACAAATATATTAACTACTTCAAATATTCAATTCTCAATCTTAAAAATCAATAATTAATATTTCTATATTTATAATATGTATTTATGCTAATTATAAAGTATTCAACTTTTAATTTTAAAAATCTAATAAAATCTATCTAATTACAACATTATATTAATTGTAGAATTAATAAAAAAAATTATACCAACTACAAAAATAATTAAAAAAATTAAAAATAAAGCAGGTTTATTACGTCTTATTTATAAAAATTCTTATTATAATATTATGTGTAAAGTAGTTTATGGTTATCTTCAAATATGTGATTCATTTATTAAAGTGTTAAACCAATAATATTAAAAAATATTAATTTTTAAAAATTGAATAATAAATAAAATATTAATATTTTAAAATATTAAATTTCTTTTTTTCTATCATTTTTATTTTCATTATAAATATTAAAATAATTTTAGAATTTGATAAATAAAAGAGAAATAAAAAATATATAAATCATAACAAGCAGATTTCGAAAATATCCTAAAATTTAAAGATTAAAAAAACTTCAATTTTTTTAATCACTTTTTGAGTTATAATATTTTAAAATCATAAATGTAAATTACATTATTTCCACAACCATTCAATACATTATTTCCTAAATATACAATCACTGAAGTTCCCAATTTAACCATGGCAATCAATTTAACTATGGGACACATCAAAGCTATACGATGTTTGATCTCACACAGTGACGTGGTCATAAGATGTTGGATTTCTATCACATAGTGACCTGTACAGCTGGTTCCATGAACATGAACACGTACATGACGCAAATGCAAGCGACGACTGAACAAACAGTACAACCTGTGTTACCTGGCCTAAATATCCATTATCCGTTTTGGTTGGTCTTTGTAAAAAAAAAAAAAAAAAATTGTTTATCCAGGGTACAGAATAGCTAGGACGGCAGTTTTTGCCGGAATTCGGTAAAATAAAATTCAAAAAATCAGATAGTTGCAGTGTTTGGAATCCATTTTTGATACTGGAAATGGATTCAGCACTATCAAAAACCCTTAGGGCAGTCAAAATACTGAAGTTTAACAACTGAAAACAAAATTCTGATCAAATCTTTGCTGGATTTTTTCAAAATCTCTCCCTGATTCTGGGCCATTTTGTTACTTTTTAGATTACTGCAAAAAAAAAATGTAATCTGACCATCGACCACTTGAAACGTGTGCAAAGTATGCACGGTTCACATGAAATTTGAATTGTCTAGACGGTCAAAATTGGCTGGAATCCCAGCCAAAAAAATTTGAGAAATCTTATAGTGTTTGAATCATAATTTTGATAGTGGAAATAAATTCAGCACCATCAAAAACCTTTAAAACACCCAAAATATTAAAATTTAATAAAATAAATGAAAGAATAAAAAAAATTACCCACATAAATTGCCTCGATTGAAATTAATATCCATTCGATAAAAAGACTGACCGACTGACCGACTCAGAGTTGCCCTGGATTGAATTTAATATTTATTCAATGAAAAGATGGCCCCGATTGAATTTAATGCCCGTTCAATGATTCAATAAAAGTGGCAAGAATAAGCGGGAATCTTGAACTTGCGGATTTTCAATTTGGCCTTGTTGATTAAATCTTTTTGGAGAGCTATTAAGGGAAATGGAATTTGGAATGATATTATCAGATGTAAGTACTTGGAAGGGGATCCTCTTCATCATCTAATCTGCCACAGTCTCCCTTGCCCGCTAGATATATCTGCAATTTGGAGGAGTTTTAAAATGATTCTGATTTATGTGGTTGATCGATTGACATGGTTTTTTGGCAATGGAAGCCGCATCCCTCTGGGATTCGGCCGTTTACTTGGCTATTCGTCTCATCTGAGGCCCTCTCCCAGACTCCTCCATGTTTTTGCTTAGCGCGGCATTTTCTTTACCTCCAGCACTATATCACATTGGTCTTTTCAAGCTCCGATCTTTAAATCGACTGAGCAATTGGGATTAGAAGGTGACGTTGGGACTGAATGGAATCGATTTCTAAATTATATGAGGGAGGTTGGTTTATGCTATAACAGAGGAGGTGATCGGATCACATGGGATGGTCCTCTTTGCGACAATGCCTTGATTGTGAAGGATGTTTATATGCATATCAATTTTTCTCTATACGGAGGACAACACACCTAGACCTTCTATCCATTCTGGGATCGAAACATACCATCTAAAATAACTCTCTTTGGTTGGTTAGTTTGGCGTGGTAAGGTATTGACATGGGATAGTCTTACCAGAAGAGGTTTTCTCAGCCCTGGCAGATGTGCTATATGTTGCACACAGGTGGAATCGATTGCTCTTTTATTTTTTCAGTGCCCACCTGTTGTTTTTTTATGGAAGCTCTTTAGCTCTCACATCCTTGGTCCCTCTTGGACTCCAAAGGATTTTATATCCACTGCACTGGAATGGGACAAGTTGCACAATAAATTCAGATCTCTTCCATTTTTCCTCATTTGGGAGGTATGGTTGGCCCGTAACCAGCTTGTATTTGATAACAAGCCTTTCCATGTTCCTTTCATTTATGCTGCTATAATGAGATGGATTGATCTACGCATACTTCCTAAGGTGAAAGTGATTGATTTCTCTCATCGATGCAGACCTCATGAGATTTCCTTAGTTGCACTCTTTTTTGATGGGGCACAAGTGGAGGGAAAGATTGGATGTGGCGCTTGGATTAAATTATCTCATAGGGAGAGAATTCACATATTTTGGAACAGGGGCTCTGGATCTAACAACAAAGCAGAAATTATTGCTTTATGGGGTGGTCTGCTAGCAGTTGTTAATTTAAAATTGCTCAATCTTAGTATCTATGGGGATTCCAAGTTGGTTGTTGATTGTATTGTTGGCCATATCAATCTCAATTTACTGGATTTGCAAGGATGGATACAGAGAACTATATCATTATGTCAGAAATTGAATCGGCCTCCTATTGTCCATATCTATCGTGAAAACAACACAAGAGCTGACAGGTTATCCAAAAAAGGTTTGGCTGCTAACTTTGGTTTTTTGCAGGTACAACACTATAGAGATGGGGATCTTGTTTGGAGTAACTTAATCCCATTTTCTTAGTTTTATCTATTATCTCTTCAAGCGAGCCAGTTTCTCTTCACATTTACAATGCTCGCGGCTGTTTGAAGATCTTTTTTGCTGTGCGGATGTATTTCTTTTCAAGCGAGCTTGTATCTTTTTTGCATATAAAAGATGGCCAAGTTATTAAATTCTATTTATTCGAGCAGGCATGTTCTTTTATTGTTCAAGCAAGCCAGATTACTTAACAAGCGAGCCTAATTCTACATTTTTCATGTGCGCACAATGTCGTTTATTACAAGTGTGCCTGAAGTTTTTGTTTCAATGCACATGTCAGACGCACATCATTATTAGACAAGCCTGTTCTTCTGCTTTATATATATCCTTTTCTGGGTGTTTTTCTACATCCTTAAGCTGTGTAACCCCCGCACACACAGTTATTTCTCTTTCACTGCAGGTTTATAGGGACAAGGCTATAAGGAATCTTGGAAGCTAGATAAAAATAGCTGAAATTTTGTATGGTGCGACTTTGTGCCCGCCAGTAATTCTCGCACATGCCATAGTTATTATTAGGCTCTCATCTTCCTTAGAAAAGAGTCTCTATCATACTGTGGCTATGTTGTCATTAGGATTTTCTCGTTGCTTTCAACTGAGAATGTAATGTCTGTCTTATGTATTGTTTTAAATATCAATATAATAGTGTTTTTTTCCTTCTGAAAAAAAGAAAAGTTGCACTAAATTGAATTTAATATTTATTCAATAAAAATAAGTTGCTTAAAAAATCTAAAGGTATTTATAAATGGTTGTAACCATCGGTATAATTTTACCAAGTTCTAATTCGCATAGGGTTAAAAATAATTCAATTCAAAAAATTTACATTTATTAAAAAATCATCAATATAATTAAAAAAAAAAAAAAAATCACTTATATATTTCGAAATCTAATTCCAATCTGAATATACATGCCCCTTCCTCTTGCTTTCCCTAAAAATCACTTATATATTTCGAAATCTCTTTCCAGTCTGAATATACATGCCCCTTGCTCACAGCTTTCCTGCCTCTCCTAACCCATTTGGAATAGGAGCTGCAATCCAATAATATTTTTCTTACAATTTAGGCCAATTAAAACAACTTTCAAATATTCGGGCCATATAATCTGTTATTGTTGTAAAACGAATCGATCATTGACGAATAATGCCGCTGAATCGAACGAACTCAAGAATATTCGAAGTTCTTTTACCAATTCACTTGAATGTGGTAACTATGCTTCAAAGTGTTGGATTTTTTAATCAATTCGCCCAAATTTGAAGATGTGCCGGATTCTTTCTATATAGGGTCATCTGAATCTTTTATATTCTACTCCTTTGGATTCAAAACTTAAATAATGTTTATATAATTAATGTTAATATAATTTATCTATTTATGTTTAGAGGTTTGTTTATTCTAGAATAATGATTTTTAAATTTAATTATTAATAATTTATTTTTATTATTATTATTATTATTATTATTATTTTATTTTTTTATTTTTTTATTTTTATTTTTTATTTTTATTTTTTATTTTTTATTTTTTATTTTTTTTTTTTTTTTAAAGTATAAATTACACTTCTATATTAGTACAAAAAAGATTACAAAGAGGCTGAGGCCTCAGAATAGCTAGCCCAGAGATATGGAATTCTTACATTACATTGCTGGTCATTAACATAAAAAAACAACAGTTGTTTACTGTCTGAGAAAACATTGGTGACCAGGACCTTGTCCTCCTTTCTGAACAGCTGATTCTTGCATGCAAAATGATGTCTGGAGTATGGGACTCTCCTCGACATGTAAGACCAAAACAAACACTTTCCATAGCAAAAATTACAAACATTCGTTTTGAAGCGCTGGAGCACTGACCTGAGCATAGTGACATGGATAGCAATGCTTGGAAAAACAGTAATTCAGCGAAGGAGAGTGACAACATAATTCCTACAAAAACTGTGAAAAAGAAGGAGGATGAACACCTTCTGAGTACCTGTGTTCAAAAACTGTTGAGCGAAAACCATTAAGCATCATTGGTGGGCGAGGGCACTTCTTCCACCACTGGGCATGCATACGGGTTGAAATCATCATCTGCTGGAGGAGGAGGAGCTTTGCCCAAGAAGTCATTGCCAGAAGGAGCGTTGGGCCTGGCATGCTGAAGCTCGTGCTGAGAGGTCATTGCCCCTTCAACACTCTGCAGACTAACCCCTGGGGGGCAAAACAGAATTCCGTCCTTAGCTTCCAGAGCAATTCCAGAGGGGGCCGAGGGCTGAGCCTGAGCAGTCGGGTTGGTTCTGAATTTAATGGAAACAGAGGCGATGAACTCTTGGTGGTTGATGGAACAGGGGTAATTGAAACGGGCGGAATGAAAGTGCGCATTGGAGGTGAGGTGGACATGCGCCGCAGAGGTGGATGGACTGCTGCCGCGACCACGACCTCGGCCTCCTCTGGGAGCAGCGATACGACCAGCACTGGAGTCAGAGGAATCCGACGAAGAGGCAGAAGAGGGGAACGCAGGCGGCCTAATGACTTGCCCACGAGATGAGCCGCGCCTGCAAGTCATTCTTGGTCTCAATCGAGGCATAATGAGCTTGGCAGGGAGGTCAGGACGAAAAAACAATTTTGGGATGGTGAACGAGTGCAGAGACGGCCTGTAACCAACAGAAGAGCTACTATAGTTGCAATACTGACCAGAAGAAACGTGAATGTCGGTCGAGAGCTCAAGGCAACAACTCAAACAACACCTTTTCCCTGTACTGGTGCGCACACAGGGTTCAATGTCTACCTGCGAACAGCAAGAACGCAGAGGAGAGACACAATGGATCAAAGGAATGGGCGCCATTGAAATGGAGAGGTCGTGATAACGAGGAAGAGAAGTCTACATTAATGCAGCATTAACTGTGATGGCTGGCGAAATTAACTTGTGCTCGGAGCGCAGAGGGATGGCGGTGGTGGTAGACCACGTGCCCACCCGCCTCCCGGTCAGCAAATTATGCACGATCACGTACACCCGCATCCGGGATCGAGAGATCATGTTGCACCAAGAGTGTGCAGTCTCTTTGGAGTTGTAGATCATTGGAACTGTTTAATGGACCAGAGTAGAAAGGGATCTGCTGATTAACACCTTGATTAGCCAATCTGTCTGCAACCTTATTTGCAGTGCGTCTGACATGCCTGAAGTTGATACTTCTGGGTGTCTTGAGCCAGTCTTCAATTTGTTCTAGTCTGCCTAGTAACCTCCAACTTGAAGCAATATTGGCTGCTGAGGTTCCGGATTGAATTCTGATTGCTGCTTCTATTAAAATTTGAGAGTCCCCCTCTATGTCTAATGGGAAGAAATTCTCATTTTCGACAATGCTTAGACCTGTCCATAAGCCTTCCATTTCGGCTGCGTTGTTAGTGTCCCTGCCTATTGATCCATGGTAGATATGCATAGGTGAACCCTCTGAGTTTCTAAAAATTCCCCCATAGCCAGCAGGGTCCGGATTGCCTTTGGCCGCTCCATCGAAATTTAATTTGAAAGAGGGCGGGTTAGGAGGAGACCAGCATAGAGGAGAGTCCTTGTGAGTGGAATGATTGGGACTTCCTTGAGCCGAGGAGGATATGTTCAGGTTCCAATTTTGCATTATAAGGCGCTCCTGGGGGGAAGTAGGCATGTCCGATTCCTGCCATTGCCTTAAAGCCAGAGTTTCTTGAAGGTACTGTTTGAGTTGATACCATAGGGTGTCGAGCAGAGAGCTGTGATTCTTGAAGATTCTACTGTTGCGCTCTTTCCATATTATCCAGTAGATGAATCCCGGAAGTAACTTCCAGAGTGTATTGAGAAATAGACATTGGAATGGATTTTTGGGCCAATTCCTTATGGTGTTGACTATATCTCCCACTTGACGACTAGTTCTTCTATTGCATTGCTCCATTCTTTCCCAAAGTTTATCCGCAAGGGAGCAAGTGTCCAAGAGATGTGTGATGGTTTCTGCCTGAAGATTGCAATTCGGACACCTCGAAGGGCCAATAAATCCTCTTTTTTGTAAATTATCCCAAGTAAGGATTCGATGTTTACTAAGCATCCAGAGAAAAATAGAGACTTTAGGCCAAATGAGTGGTTGCCATATCTGGTCCCATAGCTGATCTTTAATGGGCTGCTCTGGTTGGTAGAGAAGACAGTAAGCTTCCTTGGTAGTGAACATACCTCTGGGGGTGCAACCCCATCTGACTTTGTCCAGTTGATCAGAGAGTTTGATTTTTCTGAGATTGAGTTCTTGATCCAGATCATTGTAGGTTTCCTCCTGCCAGTTGTCTTGCCAGGATCCTGCAGGACGCCAAAGGTGAAATCCTTGAGAGGGCTGCTGCTGCCAAAATTGTTGAACGTGGATTTGACCAGTGTCTTGCATGAAAGCCTGCCATTTGGGTTTGTGAAAGAGTGAGGCAAGTTTGGGAGATTGTTGCCACGAGTCCTCCCAAAATCTTGCCAAAGATCCTGTGTGTATTTCCCAAAAACTGTGTTCTTGTATAAAAGAACTATGTTGCTTGGCCGCATTCCAGATTAGAGAGCCTAGGGTGGTTGAGCTGAAGTGAATGAGAGCTTCCTTAGGACTACCTGCAGCATATTTGGCATGCCAGAGACGAGCCCAGGGGGAGTGGGGTTTGGAGATCCAATTCCACCATATCCGGGCTCCCATGGTGTTGTTGCTGTGGAGGGGATCTCGAAGCCCCAAACCTCCTGCTGTCTTTGGAAGACAAACTTCGATCCATTTTACAAGTGCCCATTTCCTGTTGAGACCTGAGGAGCCCCAGAGAAAGTCCCTTTGTAGATTGCGAATTTTTTTAAGCACCCATTTTGGGGCAGCCAAAATGGAGAATAAGTATAAGGGCATAGCTTGTAGCACAGATTTTATGAGGATAAGCTGGCTTGCAATATTGAGAGAGTGATAGGTCCAAGAGGATAACCTATGCTCCAATTTATCAAGGAGAGAACGCCAGGAAGCATGTTTGACTGCTGAGTCAAGGAGAGGGGCTCCAAGGTATTTCGAGGGGAGCAACGTAATAGGAAAACCTAGGATTCTAGCTATGTTTCTCTGCGTTATAGAGGGAGTGTTGAAGAAAAATAGCTGAGATTTGGAGGCGTTAATAGTAGTGCCTGAAGCTTCTGAAAAAAGATCAAGCAGGGCCTTAAAAGCAGAGGCTTCTTGAACCGAAGGATGACCAAAGAGCATAGTGTCGTCAACGAACTGTTGATGGGAAATAGGTGTTTGACCGTGGAGGGAGAGACCTTTGAGAGAGTGGGAAGAGATGGTAGCATGTAGAAGGCGACCGAGACCTTCCACCATAAGGACAAAGAGAAACGGGGAGAGGGGATCTCCTTGCCGGATACCCCGGGTGGGACGAAAGGGTGACGAAGGGGAACCATTGAGAAGGATGGAGAAACTAGGAGAGGTTATAAGATTCATAATCCAGCGAGTCCATGTGGTGCTGAAGCCAAATGCTAAAAGAACTTGATTGATATAATTCCAGCTGAGCTTGTCGAAAGCCTTTGAGAGGTCAAGTTTGAGAATCATACCTGACTTTTTCAGCGCCTTGAGGGAGTGGATCACTTCATGGGAGAGAATGATGCCGTCCAGAATTTGTCAACCTTCTACATATCTTGTCTGCTCTGGCGAGATGAGGCAAGGAAGGAGAGGTTTCAACCTGTTAGCTAGAACTTTAGAAATGAGCTTGTAGATTACATTACACAGCGCAATAGGTCTGAACTTATCCGGTGTGTTGGATTCTTTCGTTTTGGGGACGAGTGCTATAAAAGTGGAGTTTAAGGAGGGAAGGATCCAGTGCATCGTCCTAGATTCGTCCACAAGCTCCCAAACTTCAGATTTGATGAGATCCCATAAATTGTGAAAGAAATTGGCAGTAAAGCCGTCAGGGCCAGGGGCTTTACCATCCTGGAGTTGGGCCATAGCATCTTCCACTTCTTGTTTGGAGATAGGTTGTAGTAATTTACTGTTCTGATCCTCTGTGATTATCTTTGGTATATGCTGCGTAATGGATCTGATGGCTTGAGTTCTGCAACCTGGAGGCTCCTGGAGTATGTCCTAAAAGTAGTCTTTGAATTCCTTCTCTATTTCCTCATGCTGCTCCAAGCGTTCCCCTTGTGTATTGTTGATGAAGGCTATGTTATTGTGCATACGCCTTTGTATGGTAGATCTGTGGAAGAATTTAGTGTTCTTTTCTCCCTCCTTGAGCCATCTGATCCTTGATTTTTGCCTCCACAAAATTTCCTCTTGTAGTCTCCTTTCTTCGATCTTGTCTGCGAGTGCCTGCTCCTGGTGAGCGTATTCCTCCATTCTGCCCTCAATGATGATGCATTGTTGCAGTGTTTTCATTTGCTACTCCAACATTTTCTGATGTTCAAAAATGTTACCAAACTGATGGTGATTCCAAGCTTTGAGAGTTTGTTTGAGGTGTTTTAATTTTTGTTGAAATTGATACATTTTTGCTCCTGCAGGGGGACTGAAAGTGTTCCAAGCATCTTTAACAATCTCTTTGAAGTTTGGGTGAGAGAACCAGAAAGATTCAAAGCGGAAGGGCCTATTGCATCTGGTGCCTGGGCGCGTCCATTGCAGCATAATGGGCCAATGGTCGGAGCCCATCTGGGGCATGATAGAGGCATGAAAGGCCCCACCAAGATGGATGGCGTTGTCCGACATGAGGAAGCGATCCAGCCTGGAAGCGATGTGTTGTGGTCCCCTTATTTTGTTGGTCCAGGTGTAGGTGCCGTTGGAGGTTTGAAGATCGATTAACTGGTTTCTGTGGATGAAATCTCTGAAGCCGATGCTGTCTCCTTCTAGTCTCATTCTTCCACCAGTTCTTTCTTCCAGAGCTGAGATCATATTGAAGTCCCCACCACAAATCCATAAGGGGTATCTTCGTACTGAGTTGAGCACGGAAAGAGTATCCAAAAGATCCATTTTGTTTTGGAATTCTTGTGGGAAATACACATTGGAGAGGTGACCATGGATGTTGGTCCCTATAAGGTGGAAAGTAGCTTGTATGACAAAGTGAGAGGCATGAAAATCCTCTAGGTTGTAGACTTGGGGATTCCAAAGGATGGCAAGCCCTCGTGAGGCCCCTGACGCATCCACAGAAACCGATCGACAGCCTGGCCAGATTCTGTTGAGGATGGTTGCCAAGACTGTACTGTTACATTTCGTTTCTTGAAGAAAGACCATTGCAGGCTTATCTTGCTGTATCATGTTTTTTAAGATTCTTTGTTTTGCAGGGCTATTGAACCCTCGCACGTTCCAGGAGATGAGTTTCATGAGGAACAGTGGGGGAGGGCTTTGTAAAACTTGGTCAACTTGGGGAATCTGCCTGAATCAACAAGCATTTCTCCAATGATAATGGTTCTCTGCAGATCAGTTTTGCGCCCTCGTTTTTTTTATTCTTTCATGATTTTCTTCCCATCCCAAGGGCTACCTACTTGTATGCCTAGACACTTGTGTTGTTGCGCTCTGGCTAAGACTAATTCAAGACTTTCTAATTGTCTGGGAGGTATGGTACTATACTCCTTCTGTCGACAAGCTATTTCTAGACCCAAGATGTCCAAATCCCCCAGATCTATACTCTCAGGTTCCTCCTCCATGTGAATGGGTTGAGATTGATCGTCCTTTCTTAGCTGATGATGAACCGTAAGAGCCAGAGCTGAATCTGTTTCCATGCTGGTATCTTTGAGACCTGTCTCGATGCTAGGGTTGACAGAGGAAGTAGAGGCAGGAGTATGGACTTGGACGGAGTCCTTGGGCAGATCTGAAGAAGTGGGAATGTCAGATGGAGTAGGAAGATCTGAGGAGGAGGGAATGACCGGAGTGTTGTCTTGGTTGTGTAATGCAGACAAAGATTCAAAGCTGTTTTTGGTTTCTGGAATGATGGGAGTATCTGACACCACAGGAGATTTCTTTGCATGCTTTCTTCGCCTTGAGACCTTGGTGTAGCCTTCCGCATCCTTGCTAGTCTCCATGACAGGGGCTTTAGCCTGATGATTTAGGGGGCAATCCCTAAAAAGATGGCCATGTTCATGGCATTTCCTGCATCAAAAGGGAACATGTTCGTAGTCTATAGTCTGGATCAATTCAAAATCGTCATGGAAAAGACTTACCGAGTCCGTCAGTGCTTTGGCCAAGTGCATGTGGACGCAGATTCTGGCGTAGGAAGTGTACCGTCGATTTTTTGTTTCCTCAGCTACTTTGATGAAAACCCCCAGTCCATTTCCTATTTCCATCAGGGTCTCCTCGTCCCAGTATTCTAGAGGTAGATAATACATGCGGATCCACACAGGAGCCCAGTTAAAGTCTTCTTTCTCAGGATGAAATCTTTCCACCCATTCCCGAAGGTAAAGGCCTGCCGAGTTGAAGAATTACGGGCCTCCATCGAAGATGCGCGTTTTGTCTTCCAGGCAATGGAAAATGGTTGTGAAGAAGCCTTTGGGGCCAAGTTGTAAGGTAACTTGTCCTTTAGGTTTCCATTTTGAAACGATCCAGCCTTGCAAAGCCTTTTCAGTGGGCCAAAGGCCTAGGAACTTTCCGATGAGGGCATGATCCCTCATGTATTGGATTCGGCCGTTGATTCGGTGACTAGGAAGATCGATTTTTGTTCTTTCAGGAGAATTTGGAATGCAGGTTGCAAAAGAGACTTTGGGTCTGCTTGAAGAGTCGTTTTGAGCATTTTATTTTCCTGTATCATTCGTGGTGCCCTGATCCGTATTGGGCGCTTTGTCTTTTGCTTCCTTGGTACGTTCATTCAGAGAATCTCTTTTGTCTGTGGCGGCCGTAGAATGCCCAATGGGGGCCGCGACCTGTGAAGACAGGGGAGTGGAGCCCGTCCCATTTGTGGGATTCGATGAATCGGAATTGTCAGAAGAAGCACCGAGGGGGGGAGGGGGGGCCGAGCCCGCCCCTCCAGAGACCTGATGCATGAGGAGAGAGTCAGCCAAAGGGAAGGCGGCGTATTGCAAGCCACCGTGGTGCGTGAAGGTTCAGAGTTGCAGGGTTTGCTCAGAAACCCTAGCAGAGCGCATTTTTCAAGAGTGAGTGAGAACTTCAAGATCAATTATTATCAATAATTACTAGATTAATGATAGAGATTTAATTTCTACAGATTATTCGAAAATATTTATAATAACAAACACAAATAAATGGTTGAAATTGATTTCAACTAATTATGCCCTCTTTGCCTTTTAAATTAAATTGATTAATTAAAAAAATGGCATATGAACAAGTGTCCTGTGAACTGAGTTCTGGTTTTTGGGCATATCTTATTGATAAGTCACGGTATTGTAGAAAAAACTTAGAGTACAAATCTTCACGGTAAAGTGGGAGTAAATCTCTATAGTTAAAAATCTTGTTTATTTTTTTTCCAAATGTACATATGTTTAAATTGTATATTAATTCATTTTATAATTAATAAAAATTAAAATAAATTTATAATTTAGTTAGTTTTTATAAAAAAATTAGCAAGGTCAAATGTATGATGAAGAAAGTGTTTTGATGCTTATTAGTCCCTCCCAAGGCAAGACTCCAATGCAAATTATTATGTTTGACTTTAGAATATATATATGTTTTTCAATATTATTGAAAATTTTATTTTTCAAACATTTAATTGGATTATAACTTTTGCACAATATAATGTTACGTGATAACTCTCCCATAATACATATTGCAATTCCATTCAAAAGTTTTTTTTTCAACACAAAAAAAACTCTGGATATATATTATGTACCGGAAACAACTGTATCCGCCCAAACATAAACTTTTGGAATACCGGAAACAACTATTCCGGTACATAATATATATCTACAGTGTTTTTTGTGTTGAAAAAAGAACTTTTGGATGGAATTGCAATATGTATGCCATGATTTTAGATATTTGTGCAATGGTTTTTCGTCCTTAAGTTTCATAAGAAAACCACCTAAAATGCAAGTATTTGCATAAAAAATAAATAGGAACAAGGTGTAAAAAGATAAACTTATTAGAAATTACTTCCCATTATTTATGTGTTCTTCAACACTTTAACAAGTAGGAGTAAAAATGTAAATGTGGAGACTTATAATAGTTACTACCTACTAAAATTTATGCAAGTCCTTCCTTTTTTAATAGGAAATTGATTTTTCACTCTATATATCAATTTGCAATTTTTTTTTAATCATAATTTCCACTTTAGTGGCACTACATTAGTGCCATTAATCTTAACATGATGTTTACATTTTATGTTTTTATGTTTAAATGTTCTCAGTTAAAGTGATCTAAATTTAAATTTAAATTTGAAAATTTGGTGAGATAAGAATTAAAAGATAAAAGTAAATTGATATATTATGTGAAGATGATAACCATAATCTAAAAGGTCAATCTGTTTCTTTATTTTATTAAAAAAAAAAATCAATTTATAGAAACAAGAGCTACATAATAGCTAGTACTTGGGGCTTAGTTTAAATAAAAATAAATTAAAGTAAAAAACTAATGAAAAACTAAAATTGCATAACAACAAGACAATTGCATTTAGGCAAGAAAATGTAGTAGCCTTTGATGCATTTATTATTTATCATCTTTGTTCATGCTACCATTGAATGTTGTAATAATTTTGAATATTGTTCCTGCTTTGTGAGCTTGATCTGTTTCCAAGTTACCAGTTTTCATATTTCCTATGTTAAATACATGATGTACTAATGGTTAGATATTTTTTTTTAAGTGTTATATATCCATGTTATGATAGGTATATAATAAATTATTAATCATTCTTATATTAAAATATTGTATATTATGATATAGAAGATGCATCTTCATAAAAGTGTGGTCAATGCTTCTATAGTTATATGTTTTATTTTTATCTTATAATTGTGATTAATAATGCTATAATTATTATATTTTAATTAACTATTTTATGGTCATTCTATTTTATTAATATTTATGTTGAAGTTTTTTACTCCTTTTAATGTATCTAATAATAGAAACTTATTAATGTTAACATGAGTAAGATAGTAGAACTCTCTCTTGAGACCCTTTTAAGATACTTTAATGTGATATGCACGAGTTTTCTTAAATGTTCAGTGTAAATCTAGAAGATGATCTAGTAATTATGGTTAGTGATGTAGTTGTGGTTGTGTTATAATTAATTCATGTTGAAGTTTTTTAGTGCTTTTATTTTTTTGTTAATTTTTTTATATTTTATATAATAAGTAATATTATGTGAGAATATGAGAATTGTTGTCAATGATCCTAAGATTATTATATTTTAATTAACTATGTTATGGTTGTTATATTTTACTAATTTATAAATTGAAGTTTACTAGAGCTTTTAATTTATCTAATAATAAAACTTATTAATGTTAACTTGAGTAGTATAATAAAACTTTTGTGAGATTTGTATGCTTCAACTTTGGCTTTTTTGTTACACACTTTTAAAATCATTTAATGTGATATGTATGAATCTTAAATGTTCAATGTTGACATGTAATTTTAGGATTATTATGCTTTAATTAATTAATGTTAAATTTGTTTTAGTGTTTTTAATTTATTTAATATTTTTTTTAATAAATAATATTACGTGAGAATGTGAAAATTATGTTTTAAGTATTTTTATATTAATTATGCTTAATAATCTTATCATTATTATATTTTAATTAATTATCTTATGGTTATTATATTTTAATTAATTAATATTAAAAGCTCTATGATTATTAATTTATATAATTATTATTTGAACTTTATATTTATTATAAATAGTATCCTATGAACCTTAACATGGTAGTCATATAATTAGGGTCAATATTTTTATAATTTTTATATTTTAATTAATTATCTTATAATTATTATATTTTTACTTCATTTATATTAAAAATTTCAAAGGTTATTAACTTGTTTAATAATTGTTTTATTTTTCATATATATATATAATGTAATTTTAAATTTAATATAAAATGGAAACTAAATATTACATTATTTAATATAAATTTAAATAAAATAAATATTTTTTTAATATTTAATTGGAAAAAGCAATAGTAAATTATTTAATATAAATTTAAATAAAATAAATATTTTTTTAATATTTTATTGGAAAAAAAATTAATTAGGTTGGGCATTACATTTAATTCTCTTGAAATATTTTATAATTTTATGTTTAAAATTTAGATTTGTTGGGCATATCAAAAATATTTGACATGGGAATATGTAACAAAGACACAAGCTTATAAACCTCGTTAACTGGAATGGATTTTTCAAAATACCCAAGATCAAGCACCCATACACCTATATGGATTCACCACTTAATGGTTTTGCATGATGCAAAGAAGTCCTCATGAACCTAACTATTAAATTTAAAAAGATTTTAAATCACCTATGGGCCATTAAGAAAGGTAAGGGCCTATGTGACGAGTGTAATAAGGGACCATTAATTAAGGACCATATGGCCAACGCAGATGCTTCCACATCACCATGGTGATGTTAAAATTGATTTCTATGGTAGATATGTAAGCCTATTACATCATGTTATATGTAAGTCTATTACATCATGGTAAACCTAGGCTGCAAATTCAAGCTTCTTCTCTTAGCATGAAAAAACAGGTTCACCGAAAGCCAAGAAAAATGGAAACGGGTGAACTCACTTCCCTTCAACTTCTTATCTTCGACCCAAAGGCAGACAATGGCTAAGAAACTAAGCAACGAGGACCAGTTTAATGAACTCACTTCCCTTCAACTTCCTATCCGAGACCCAAACGCAGACAATGGCTAAGGAACTGAGCAACGGGGACCAGTTGAACACACCACATGAATAAATGCCCACGACAAGCACACACAAGCCACTCCCTATGTAAACCTTCCTGCGTCCCCAAAGGCCACCACTAGGACCAACACCAAACCTAAGTGAGGATTCGAATGTCAGTCTCCCTCATATTCCTTTGTCGTACAACCTTTCACCACCTTCGAACTCCAACGAACAATTATTTTTCACACGAATTTCCAATGTGAAGCCAGTACCTCCCCTATTGCATGTATTATGGTGAAGGGATTAGGAGGACCCTCCCTCATCCTCACTCCACTTGTATTTACTCATGTGATACGCCTTCCACATGTTTCTCATACCTCACTCGCATCGAGGAGTGTATGAACCTTTGTTAATTTAGATATGAACCTTAATTAATTTTTTAACGGTGTATGAACTTTTATTGATTGTTTGATATGAAACTTGTTCGTTTGATATGAACCACACAGAGAATTTTTTGACCCATTAATTCAAAAACTGGTAGATAGAATTCGATAGACCAACCATCTTAGCCTAGGATCTTATCCATTTTTAAACATTTAAGGACCACTTCTAATTCAACCATGGAGACAGGAAAATTTAATTCCTTTGTTGTTTTGTCATACACAAACCTGGGGAAGAGTCCAACAACCTTGATAATTTCAGCCAAAGAGGATTCATGAGGTGCTCTATAGAGGTGACTGAAATGGAAGATACCCAAAGAGGCCATTTGATTAAAAGATCGGACTAGTTTCCCTTCCTCATTGTCCAAAGACCAAATAGTGTTGATGGTCTTCGCGCCCTAGCAAATTGTTGATAATATTTGGTATTGTCATCCCTTGCAAGTAACCATGTAGCTTGGCTCTTGAGCATCCAAGTCAATTCCATGTCCATAATAATCCAAAGTCTATTTGCTTCCAATTTGATGACATGATCCTTTGATGCAGCAGATGATAAACCACCCTTATAAGGGTCATCAAGCCTAGAAAACTCCTCTTGAATATGTTTTAAATCATTGTCATCATGTATCCATTTTTCCTTTGCCCATTCAATAGATTTATTTTTTATGTAAAGAAACTTGTTGGAAAAGGAGAAGGTGACAGACTGATCAGGTGGAATTGGCGCAGTCCTCCAAGCATCATTGACTAATTTAATATAAGATTCATCCTAGAGCCATGTCAAGTTGAATTTGAAAGGGGCAAGAGGCTTTGGGGAAATACCTTATAGTTAAAGATAAATCAGGGAATGATTAGAAATACCCCTAGATCCAACCCATTTCCTGTATAAATCCAATCTATTCAGTAATCCTTCCTTGATGAGAAAATGATCCAACCTCCTGGCAAGCATTGCTTCGCCAGTTTTCCTATTGCGCCAGGTAGGTTGTAAACAAGGCATCAGAATGTAAATCAAGTGGAATTGATATAAATATGATCCAAAGAGATCAGAGAGAGGATCTAATTTAGTATGTGAGCCCCGGGATTCAGCGAGTCCCAAGGAAAATTAAGATCACCCCCAATATAATATTTTCAGATTGCATAAAATAAGAATTCAGGAGAGAGTTCCATAATTCTTCTCTATTGTGGGAAGGGCCATAGATTTTAACCAATCTAAAATCGATCCCGAGTTGTTCAAAGAATAAGTCCTCCACCAGGGTTCCTTCCTTGCTCCAAATATTGTTAAGTCTGAGGACCCTCGGATTGATGCAAATAGCAATGCCTCCTTATCGACCACGGGCATATAAATAATGAAAATTCCATCCAGGTAAAAGGGCAGTCACTGTAGGGATAATATGGTTAGAGGTTCCCAGTGTCTCTTGAAGAAGTATCACATCCACCTTTGCAGTATAAAAGAGTATATTGATGGCTAAATGTTTGGCAAGGCTACCTAACCCGTGTCAATTAAAAGAGAGGCATTTCATTAGGAAACCATGGGAGGGGGGGGGGGGGGGGTTCTTGCTCTAAGAACCCTTCAATGGAGAGCCGAAGGCCTCCTACAACGTCAATACCAGATTTTAGGATGGCTTTAGAGATGTTTGAGTGTCTACCACAAGATGATTTTGGTGTGATAGATGGAGGATTAGTGCCTAACCCACAACCAGATTATGATGTCTTAACGCGAGAGCGAAGATTATAGTTATGAACAGATATAGTATCAGAGGAAGACTCCCTAACAACTGAGGGGAAATGAGGGGGAGGCGGGATAAAGGGTTAGGGAGAAGAAAAAACGTCTAGGGAGAGCATAACAGGGTAGGTAATTGAAGAAAGGCGACGTCTAGAAAAATTTACATCTAAAATGTGAGATAGATCATAATATGTCACAAAAGAAACAATGGGAGAAGGAGGATAAGGAGAGGTACTAGAACTTGGAGGAGGACAGGAAGTCATTGATCGAGATCTAGTAATCCTTGAAGAGGAAGGAAAGGTAGCAAAATTTTCATGCATCCGTGGAGAGGTACCGAGAGCAAGTGATCTGAAAATGGGTTGGATAACTTGTTATTCTTTTCAAGAACCTCCCACTCAGTTAAAAAAATAAAAGATCTAGCTTATACTTGACTTTTTGCGGAACTTTATACTTGAAACAGGTGTATGTTTTTTAATTGTTCAAGTGCTTTAAGCCCATTTGTTTTTGTTGATATTAAACATGTGAAACAACCATATAATTCAACAAATAAACATCAACACATAACATAAAATTTAATATAGGATTAAACCCGAATATCGTGGGCTACGTCTCCTTGAGCTCTTGTCAACTTGACTTGGCTGTTTGGGATTATGATGAAAAGATTCTTTTACAAGTAAATAATTAACTCCAATGGTTATTTGGGTTGTACCATTGGGCTTACAATACCATCATACCCCTATCAAGGTTGTCATCACTCTGAAAATAGATCTAGGTTCTCTTAGACTTGATTCCTTCAGTCTGTGCCCTCAAGCTTCCTTGAGCTTCTCTGTGGCACTAACTCCTTCAGAATTATTTTTCTGTCCCTGAAACCTCACCTATTGTCTCCAGAACATATCATACTTCCAAAATAGACTAATAATTTTCTCAAAATAAACATTGGCTCCCTAATTTAGGCCTCCATCCATTGATGGCCCTTGGCTGCCCAAAACTTCCATGTGGCTCTTCGATCTTCAAAAGTCTTCAAATGAATTTGAAAATCCCTTCAATGGATTCATAATCTAAAAAATAGTCAGAATAGACTATTTTTTTGCTTAAATTGGCCTCCGGCTGCTCCGGTTTCGTCTCCAACACCTGGTGGCACCCCTTGGCTCTAGGGTCACTAAAAACTTTACTGAAGCATATCGACTTTCAGAAGTCCTCAAAAGCTTATGAAAACTCCATAAATGGATTTAGAAGCATCAAAATAGTTAGAGATGACTATTGGTTTGCTGAGAATGGATACTGGCTGCTTTGGATATGCCTCATTCTCTTGTTGGCACTTGCTAGCCTTGGTGGCCCCTGGAACTTCTCTGAAGCAACTCAGCCTTTAAAATTTCTATAAAGGCTCTGAAAACCACACCATTAGTTTCAGAATGTCTGAAACATCCAAAATTTACTATTGGATTGTTGAAAAAGGCCTCTAGCTTCCCTGGCTAGGCCTCAAACTGCTGTTGGCCCATGGTGCCCCTAGTGGCCCCTAGAAATTCTATGAAGAAAAAACCTGCTCAAAATTCCTTTGATGGCTCTGAAACCCTCACCAATGAGTCTAGAATGTTTGAGATAGTCAAAATTGACTATTATCACTCCCAGAATGGACGAATCTAGCTCAAGATAGAGCCTAAACTGATTTTGCCTAGTGTCCCCTAAAAATCCTCCACTAAATTTGGAGAACTGCACTTATTTGCAGTTAAATTTGGAAAATCTGCCAAAAATGGCGCGCTGCCATATTACCCGCTACGACTGACCGTTGGTAATTAATGTGACTGTTGATTTGGGCACATGCACCCGAACTTCGCGGTCATGGTTAATGTCGGGGCTAATCTGAAACCATCGGCACAAACTACGACATGTGAACAACAATCTGGAGTTAAATTTCACGGAGCCTAAGCCGTCGGAGTAGCTGTAACTGCCATACTTGACCGCGATTTCATGTGACAAGGTTCACCCATTTACGGTTGCAGTTAGGGCTTAAGACCCTAGACTTGGGGTCACGTCCATATGGGAGGGGTTGGCTCGAGGGATTGGCCCCTCTACTTCCCATATGCGAATTCATTAACATTTAAATAGAACTCGCAATCATAAAGGTTAAGACTCATTGTATATAGCCCAAACGGTAATAAGGTGCGCGTGCAGGCGAGAGGTCTTGGGGTCGACTCCGGTTGGCTCCCCAAAAATTTTAATATGCCAAACCTGGGCCACGTGGCGGCCTCCGGCCCTGCCACGTGGTAGCTTCTAATTGGCCAAATTCCAACGTACAACCCCTTACCCAATATACATCTGCCACTTGGCATGATTTGATTGGTCTGAATGGAATATTCCATGGAATATTTCAAGGAATATTCTAGGAATATTCCCTAAAGTATTCTTTTTATTTTTATTTTCCAAAACCCAGTTAAACTTGGTCAAAGCCAAAAATTGCAGTTTACTGTAATTTTCAAAACACGATAACTTCTTCATATGGTGTCAGCTTTTCGAACTGTTGAAGATGCTGGAATCAAGAAGACGAGATCTATCCAGTCGCTCAGGTTAGGTACACTTCCGAACACTTTGAATTTTGAGCTATCACTTAGGTCCTTGATCCAAATCTAATCACAATCTTTTGGACCCCAAAAGACTGATTACCTGATATTTTTAGTAGATGAGAGTACAAAACCCTCACTTTTCAGCCTCCATACCCTTTGCCTTGCTTGGCTAGTTCCTTTGAACCACAACTCGAAGGTAGTCAACACTTCCCTTCTTGAATGCTCTTGTTCTCCTGTCAAGAATTGTCTTCCTTGAACTCACTCAGAAATTTCTGGCGAGAAATTGATAGAAGATAGCTGAACATCGTGTCCTTGATCATCGATCCAAGGTGGCTCAAACAAACGTGATATTATAGCAAAAAACATGCATACATAACTGAAATTTGCATATGTACAAATGAATCTTTGGTTCCACTTTCACCAGTCTTTCTATCCTCTTGCCTCATGTGCTTGGGATGATTAGTTGGATGCAATGTCCAACATTAGGAAACAACATGTCCCATTTTCTGGCAATGTGTGCCAGTCTTTTGCACCTTCTTTGCAAGTTTCCTTTGCCTCAACTGTTTCTTGTATGCCTTCATCCTCTTCCAACATTTTGAAACTTCATGGTTACATAGACCACAATATTCACAGCAACTCTTTCTTCCATTCAAGCATGCAGATTTTCCATGCTTAGCAGAAACATAATTAGCTTGACTATGGGAAGAATTATAATTCAAATGTTGCCTTGCATGTCCATATTTTTTACCTTCATGAGGAGATCAACTTGTAGAGGTTCCAGCTTTCTCTTGAAGACTAACATCAGTGTTCATGTCTTGAAAACTGTCTGAACTCTCATTCTCGCCATAAGCTACATGTCTACAATCTTCTTGTTGCAACATAGGCTTCAAATAATGGAAATCAACTTGAAAACAAATTTGAAATGTTTGTGGATTAGAACTTGTGAAAAAATTTCTTCTTGAAGTTGCCTTAAATGCCTTCATGGCTTTGGAGTTTTCGCCATAAGATTGATCATAACCAAGACCAAACTTCTTAGGTCTTTCCTCAACCAAAATAGGATCAATCATGCCTTGTGCATGCTTGCCTAAACCCTTGCCTTCATAGCCCATTTTAAACATCAACTTGGACCCTGTACCTCTAGTGTGATTTTCAAATGAACCTACACATATATCTGACGAGGAATATGAAGACAAATTTGAGTGAATTACCTCTGCTTCACACATGTTCTTGGTTAAGGCCTCTTGGTCTTGATGGAGTTGCATCTCCATATCATGCATTCTTTGAATAATTCCTTCTTTCTCTTGCTTCATAGCAACCAATTTCTCATGAAGTCTAGTGCTTTCTCTTCTATCTTCAAACATAATTTTCACCATGTCCTTCAGGATGTAGAAGTCTCGCTTCATGTCTTCATCGAAGAATCTTGTGAAGGAGGAGGATTTTGAAACCTCACTTGAATAAGTTGTCATCATAATGTCAATGAACAAAATAACTTCAATCAACCATTCCAAAGCTTTCAAAACAAAATGGCTGTAGAGTTAAGATCTTCTTCAAGTAGCCTTTTGCAAACAACCTCTCTTGTACTTCAAGGGTTGCCTTGAGGTCCTTTGGGTAAGGAGAATGCCTTCTGCCTTCTGCCCATGCCATGCAGAGCGACGCTTGTGTTCACGAACCCCTTGTTATGGGGGGGATTGGCACAAAATTTGGATTTGAAGGATGACATGGTGGACCCTTGTAGTGAATAAAGTCAACAACAACAAATGATGGGAGTTTGGGGGGTTTAGAGCCTGTTGCATATACGAGTGCATCAACAGTGTCGAGCGAACCATTAACAAGGCCAACCTCAACCCACAAGTTATTGGTGAGAATGACATGTTGTCTGACGCAGAGGATTATTTTCGTAGCTAGTTGATCATCTTCCAGTTTCTTGGTGGGGAGTTTCCTCCTTTAGGAAGCATGGCAATGTGCAACTGGATGGTGTAGTGTTTTTAACATGGATTTATTATGCAGGGAAACAACCTCATTTGTTGTGTAGAGATGCATAGAATTGGAGAATGATTGGAGTTCGACTTCAGGAAGGCTTTTTTTTAACGTGTCATAAGAAGCTTCTAATCATCAATAGTGGGTGTTGCATTGCAAAGGTTGGAGAGGAGTTGGCGAAAGGAAATTTGAGCAGGACTTGTTCCTTGTTGGCGAAACACTGTTGAAAGCGTAACCATAGTATCGAAGCTTTGCCATAGTGCAGTGCCACGAGAAGTGCTTACATACATTAGTGTGTCTTTGACTGGTGGCAGCTGGCCAAGATCCCCCACAAGGATTATAGAACGTCCACCGAATGGGTTGTTTCTATTTGATGGGAATGCCTCACGCAAGCGATCATCGATTTGAGCAAGCAATTTAGGACCAATGAAGCTCATCTCATCAATTAGAATGTATTTGACATGTCGAAGTTGTTCTTGAAGGTTCAGGAGGGATCGACCTTCTAAAGGTTAGAGGATATAGGGATGTGAAGAGCAGAGTGGATCGTCAGGGCATTAATGTGGAATGCTGCAACACCGGTTGGAGCAAGCAAGAGGAGGGGGTTTTCTCCATTGGTGGAGTTGTCAAGTAAGGCATTTTTGAGGCACTCAATTAGGAATGACTTGTCGGTGCCAGCAGTGCCTTGGATTATCATTCTTAAAACTGTCGTGGCGGCATTGTTGCGGAAGTGGGAGAAAATGATATTGAATGCAATGGTTTGGCTTGGGGACAAGGAGGAAATGGAATGTGAGCATGGAGTTGGGAGTTGGTGGATTCTTGTGGAGGAGTGGTTGAAGTTGATGAAGTGGATGGCTGTTTCTTGTGAGTGTGAAGGGATTATAGAGTGGCCCCAATTATGGTTTGCATCAAAGTCACGATGGCCAAGCATTTCAATCTCATCGAGGAGGATGTTGTTACCTGGGTGGAGTTGAGAGAGAAATTTCCATTCATCCATGCCTTTGGTGGGTGCATGGGGAGGGTCATCACGCAATGAAAAACCAGAGTCGGAAAGGTATGGGGCGGACGGGGCGCGGTGAATATGCCAAGCCTGATACGTGTGTCTAGTTTTCTCCCTATGTGCAACAATGGCCGCATTAGATGTGCCAATGTCGTCAGGGAGTCTACAGAAAGGGAGGTACAGAAGGAGTTCACTCCAAAAGAAGTCTACATAGCATGGTGATTCTTTTGATGGAATGGAGGTGTAACGAGGAAGGATGCACATGACCATGGGAGGGAATATGTGTTTCCATGATGATGTTTTTCGACGGGAGGATAAGGACCAAGAGTGTGAGAATTCAATAAGAGGAAATCCCGCAAGTGCAGGTGATATTTGCATCTAGGAGGTGATGAAAGGTGTTGATGGAAGATGACCATCCAGTTCTTATGAAACACATTTGAATACAAGTTTTTTTACATTGAGGGAGACAAAAGAATGAGTGCACTTTGTTAGTGGGATTTTTTGTAGCATGTGGAAGGTTTCTTGTGCACCAATGTCCCTATCAACGACCATTTTGGTTAGGAATTTGCGTACAACAGTCACAGTGGGGGGGTGGGAACATTGCGAGAGATGAGAGAGAATTTGGTAGTAGCTTTCGAACTTTTCCTATGCTTTCGCTGCATACTTTGAAATTTAGTTCAAAACAGCATGGCGTGAGAGAACTGGTTGAAAGTCAATGTTGGCCCTCCATATTGCAAGAAAATGAGCGTTGTGCACATTTATTTTGTCATCATTTCTAGCAGGGGAGTACAATTTCCAGCAAGTAGCATCAATGTGAAGAGAGGAGGTGTCACGAACCTCCCATGGGGCTCCATAGCAGCAAGTTGTAGCGTTATTTCTTGTGCACAAACATGTAGAGGAGTGGCAAGTTGTGTGTCTTTTAACGGAATTAAGAAGTTGTTCATAGTCTTGCAACTGATTGGCCGAAAAAATTTCATGTGTCCCAAGGAGGCATGGGTCTCGTAGAGATGAATGATTCATGCCAGGAGCTCGGTTGTGAAGGGGGCGAGGGTTCCAAGTAGTGATGTATGTATCGAAAAATTCTTTGGTCGCATAGGCATATGTAGCGTTGGTCCAGTCGATAGTGTCCATAGCAGGTGCATTCGAAAGCCACAAGAAACCATGGATATGTGAGGAGCCTCGATGTTTCCATTCATATCTTAGAAAGAAAGGGGAGAAAAAGTAAGATGGATGTGTGGAAGTGAAAGCAACGAAAGGAAATACAGGGAAGGAATAGTATGCATACCTACACTAGTAATATTTTACAAGGAATCGTTTAAGTAGGACCTCTTCTAGGAATATTGTGAAACTGCAATGGATGTATTGAGATGCACGGTGCGGGTTTGCAACAATGTTTTGGATTCTCCATCGAGTTTGATCATATGAATTGGATGGGAGGTTGGAAGGCATGGAATTATGAAAGTCAAGCCATTTGGTATCAGCTGTACTTAGTGTGAATAATATAGTAGGGGTACCTTGTTGAATGATCATGTCGACGAGCTCCCCTCTAGCCTTGGTCTAGAATGAATGGCTCCCATGTAAGGATGAGCTGAAATGCGTAATCTGGTATGGAATGGTGGAAAGTGGAATTTTTTGAAGGTGGTGGCCAAGGTCAGCGATTGTTTCCGGAAGGGTATTTGAAAGGTCCCTTTTAATGAAGACAGAAGCATTTGCTTGGCTGCAATGGTGCATGATAAGGTTGTACAAGTAATAGTGAAATCAAGGATGTTGCCCCAAACGGTTGTCATGGTAGCACATTAGATGCAAAGCGTATTCCTGCATATCCACTTTTTCAATTCTTGATTAGTTAATCATGGTAGATCTGATGGGGAAGAGGGTGGGGAAGGCCATATAGAAGAGATCCTCTGTGTTGTATTCATTGAATGGAGAGAGGCCAATGATGGGCCATTGAAGTGAATGGGTGGTTGTGGAATTGGAGGATTCTATGTATGCAAGTATTTCATCAATTTATGAATGAGAGTTTGGTAGAGTTGAAACAAAGGAGGATGGGTGGAGGTTAGACGGGCATGGGTGGGGAAGTTCACAATTAGTATTTTCAGAAATGCCTTCGTAGAGAGGGATGGAAGTCCTGTTGATATGGCGTAGCATGTTGGAAATGTTGGTAGGTATAACAGGCAGAGTAGAGAGTGAAAGTTTGTTAATCTAGACATATTTGTAGTATGGGTTGTTTTGTAGTTTGAATTTCAAAGCTACATGAGCATGTGATCTACTAACAAAAAATTCATAGGATGTTTCGTCATCACTATTTTTTTTTACAACAAGGATGTGTAGTTTTGACAGAATGCGAGGAAGAGAAGGGACAATATTAGTGATATCTTGAGGAAAGCTAATAATATGGCCAAAATATTTGAGTTGGCCACCACGTGCATGGGTGACTTGAAGAACGGGGTTAACACGAGCAATGAGCATCTCTTCAACTTGAGTCAGGCAGGAGAGGACATGCGGTTGGATACTTGGGTCCATGTTGTTTGTTGAGGAGAAACAGTGGGTTGTTTGTTCGGCGGCACAACGGGTACAAGAAATGATTCTGTTATTTGTTTTTGTTTTCATGGATGGGTAAGCTTCAGGACAATTTGAGCAAACTTGGATGGGACAAAGTGCATCGATCCTTGCACGAAAGTGACGATGTGCATGTTGGAGATGGATGGGGAGAAATTGTTGGGAAGGTGGAAAGGGAGGCACATGGGGGGGAATTGTTGGGAAAACCAGGTGAGTAAATGTTCATAGATTAAGAATACCCATTACATCATAATGAAATGACATATATACAAAACGTAATGAAGAAATGAGTGGGTGCCCATACGTCTAGGAGAACTGCTACAAAGTCTAAGGGGTTGCAAAGATATAATAATGATTACAAAATTTGTATGCACAATCGACAATGAATGGAAAGCGAGGTTCAACAAGAGTGCAAGGGGAACGATAGGAAGCAATGGAGAATGTGTTGGGGTGGGGGGGGGGGTCGGCATTTCAGCATAAAGGTGTTAGGGGGAAAGGATGTATGGAACGAGAGGAGGGGACTAACGAGCTAGAGGCGGAAATGCACAGCTAAAGGCAGGGGCAGACTGTGTTGGGGGGGGCAGGAGTGGAATACAGGACTTGTAGGAGGAGAGTCGACACATCGGCGTAAAGGAGTTCTTCTGCGTGCATAAGAGTTGGGCGTAGCCATTCAACATCATTGAAGGTGTCTGTCTTGAAAGATAGTGTGAAGAGGAATTGGCGTCCTTTTATTTTGCTAGATAAGTCCAGGACAACTCTAGGATCGGCTGAGAGGAGGGAAAGGTCCTTTGCAGAGATGCCCAGAAGTGCATTTGCGGCTTTGTCGAAAGTGACCATGTTTTTAAGGTGGCTTGTCTGGTCATGCAACTAGAGCTGGAGGATGTAGCGATAGTTTCACTCGATGAAGGAGCCTTCACATTTTAAACAAGTCCAGGTCTTGTCATCTTGTCTTAAATCCTTTTTCATGCATTACATCCCATCAATGGTAAGGGGGCATGCAAGGAAGTATAAATCGTCCATGTTAATTGAGGTAGCAGTAGCACGGAGTGAGATCCATGGATCTTTTCCGCCAGGCAACATTGAGAGAATGTCGGCAATTGTTTTTGCATTGACAGGCCTCTTGCTCGTGCTGGTGTATTTTCGGCTAAGTGAGGGCGAGGAATATTTTATGCCTTCTTATTCAAACCATTGCGTGAGTTTTCGGGTTTCATAGATATCTAGATTTATAAGTAGAGAAGTGGTAGGAATTGTGCTAACAGTTTGGCCATTGAACTCGCGTTCCCCCTAGGTGCAAGTACAAAAGCGGCACGAGCCATGCAAAGTTCGGAAGGTGTGGAGCCTTCATCATGGCGTCATGGCAGTGTTCACCCCACAAGGTGACATCTATGCTTCTCCCGGACATGTCCCGAAGAGATATAGTTTTTTTTGGAGTCTCAGAGCCATCACGTTTGCGAAAAAAAGAGGCAAGAGAGAGAGAGGTGACAATACCTATGACATCAATGATTGATTTAGGAGGTGAAAGTTTGAGGGAATTGATCAGCATGAAGTGAAAGGTATGGGGAGGTATTGTAATTTCATCAGTGAAGAGTTGAGACACTATTAATGAAGAGAAGAGGAGGATTTCAAATGGGCATCTTAGCTGGTTATAGGAAGGGTTGGGGACATTTACGATGCCATTTGCAACATTGTAGATGTGGCCAACTTGAATGCGAGCATGTAGGGATTCTTCCAAGTCATTGAAGGTGGAGACATAGATTTCATCGCCATCACGGTTGACAAGGTCAAAACCTAGTGATTTCCTAGCGCCACGTGCATTGGTATATTCACGAAGGGGTGTTTTTGAAAGAACTATGCCCTGGATGGACTAATATTTTCAGGTACGGGAGAGTGCTTTAAAAGGGAGAGCAGTTGTAGATGTTGGAGTGGATTCTTGGGAGGACAACATGTGATTTTCAAGGGAGGGTGGCGATGAAAAGGGAGAGGCAGAAGAGGAGGATGAGGTGTCTTGGAGCATCTATTCAGCGGAGAGAAAAAGAGGGGATGGGTCGCCAACCAATGGTGCAACACGCTGGACTATCTGAAGCTCGAGGACACAAATCGACCTACAAGAACGAGCATTGTATCAGTGAAGAGGGGAAGTAAAACATTAGGAATTAGAAAAAAGAAATAAAAAAGGGACATAAGAGGAGAATCATAAAAGGGAGGAAGAGGGGGTGGGGCCTGGTTTGTACACAACGTACATTTATTGATGTGCATACGTGCACGAGCTTCTTTTGAGGAGAACAATGGAGCCTATTTGCAAGTCCTCGTTTTGTGCAAGGCCAGTATGTGAAGAAGGTAGCAGAACGGTAAGTTTGTGAGCACCATCGGAAAGGGAGACGCAGTAGCGAGGCGTTGCAGTCCGAGCAAAACTTATCTGTTCAAGTGCAACGACCTGGAGGGTTGGTTGCAAGTCGGAAACACCAGCGAAAAGTGAAGAAAGAGCATTGCAAGTTAAGGTTGTCTCCATGGCGATGTGGGCATCTTGTTAAAAGAAGGTGTTGCAAGTGAATAGACATATTAAGGTCAAGAAAGTGAAGAAGAAGATGTGTACATAAACAAAGGAAAAGTTATAAATTTCTAGTTTAAGAGAGATGACGGAAAGAACCGGAATTGAAAATTTTGAAGGTCGAACGGGTTTAATTTCAAGAAGTGAATGGTGTCTATAGTACATACGAATGGGGGATTCGCTAATTCGGAATGGAGGCAAACTAACAAATGAAGGAAGAAGGGGTAGTACGGTGGTGTAGTGCAGTTTGATATGTTGCTTTGCTTTGTAGAGTTTCAAGAACTTAGG
This sequence comes from Pinus albicaulis, assembly GCA_034641835.2. NCBI lineage: Eukaryota > Viridiplantae > Streptophyta > Pinopsida > Pinales > Pinaceae > Pinus > Pinus albicaulis. The sequence goes on from JAXQQM020089064.1 coordinate 30,317, forward strand.
AGAATAGGAAATGCTATTAACATGACAGACCCAAGCTCTAGTGCCTTGGTTAGAGTGGAGAGCACAAACACAGGAGGAGAAAGAGGAAGAGACTACAGGAAGGGCATATTGACTCTTGAGGAGACTTTGATCCTTTTGGAAGCCAAGAAGTAGGATGATGAGAGTCAAATGAGGGGTGGGGATAAGGAGAGAGGCAAGACTACAGAGCTGAGATGGAAGTGGGTTGAGAATTATTGCTTCAATAACGGATGTATTAGAAGCCAAAACCAGTGCAATAATATCCTGGTAAGTCAACAAATTCTATTGTAAAAGACATAAACCACATTAAAAAAACTCAAATTTAAAATTCTTTTTTGTCAATTTGTAAAAAATAATATGGTTTATGACAACATACATGTTCAATTTAGTCAACTTGAAACATCAATTGTGTCATGTTCAGGAAGAAGTTAATGGAGTGAAATAATTTAATTTTAATAAAGTGAATAAATTAATTTATTGTTTATCAGTTTTAGAAAAAAAAATCATAATTTCCAAGTTGTCAAATTCTGAATTTTTTTAATCCATACAATCATTACAAAAACTTAAACACATTCAATGAAATATAATTCTAAACTGTATAATTTATAAGAGAAGACAATGTCAATGAAATAAAATTGTTTATGACACAATACCCACTGAATAAAATAAGATTAAAATCGTAAAATGGCATGAGATGAAAGAAGAATTTATTGTTGCAATTTTAATATTAGATGATGGAATTTTTTTTTAATTTGATATGTACAAAAGACACACAGAAGAGAACATTTGTAATTTTAAAATATCTGTAACAAATAAACCTTCATAATGAAATTTTGTAAGATGTAAGGAAGTTGTTTTTCATTGGTTGCAGGTAGAGAAATGAAATACAAAAAAAGTCCAAGGGATTTGTAATTATTAATGCTTAAATAGTGCAGGCTTACAACATCCATGCTTCTTGCAGGGTAGGAGCAGCCATGTCACACAACTCCATCACGTGCAAGTAGTCAATACTACCATCATTTTGTAGTGAAAATTGCACCATAGAAATCAGAATAACCAGGTTTTATAGCTTAAAGGCTATGGTCATTGGTGTATTAGGATGGAGTGGATTGCAATGTAGTAGGCATTGTTTGCAGTAATTGAGTGGGGATTTTGGGTTTGGGTTTTTGATGGTAGCATTGGCAGTTGAGCCCAGATTCAAATCACTATGTTTTTTACTCGATTATAATTAGTGTTTGCGATGAGTTGGGATGTAGCAAGGTGCCCAAATAGAGCACTAGTATGATTGGATGATATGCTCCAAGCCCAGAAGTTTGCAGAATCAATATTAAACTTGAGCATGGGTATGAGCATGGTTGCAATATGGGAGTATCAATGTTTTCTGAAAGATCTAGACCAAACCCAATTGCTACATTTATATACAATGATGCTATAGTGCGAGATAGGGAATTCAGATAAGGTTTCTGTTGATAGATTTTTGAGAATTTTTTGTTTGTTTGTTTGTTTTTCCTCTATAGTGTTTGAATAACTTAGGAGAATAGGCAAGAAGATCCCCAAGACTTCTTCAAATTCACTTTAATATGTATTCACCAAGAGTCTTCTTAAATACTAGTCCAAAGTATGCCCAATATACTTCTCTCAATGTCAATCCAAGTCTTCTTTGAAGATCCTTGAATAGTTGCTCCAAGGAGGTTGCCATAGGTCTTCAAATGCTTCAAATAACTGTCCAAAGTAAGTATTAAAACCTGTTATAAATCCATCTTCAAAAGCTCTTCAGTGTGCTACAAAGGGGTATCTCAGGGTTGTTTTAAAAAAACTTTCAATTATTGCTACAGGATTGTTTTAAAGCTGGTCCAAAATTGCCTTCTAAGAACCTTAAAAGATGTCTCACAAACACCTTCAATAAACTGCTATACAAATATTTTTGCCAAACTGCCTTTTAAGTCAATGCCCCTACAACTGCATTCCTAGCAAAGAACCATAAAGTTTTTTTGATGCAAGGAAATGTATCAAGGATTTGTGGAGAGAAGCTCACAGATTTCAGGGGACGTTTTCCCAAATTTGAAAAATTCAAAATATCAAAATGAATAGAGTTATTTTTATTATTCATAATTAATCACAAATTGGGTCAAAGGGAAATGTTAACCCAGAATTGAAGGTAGATACACAAGTTCTGCAAGTTGTTGTAGTTTTGAGAGCCAATGGCTACTCCAACTGATGAGGTAGCGACCTCTCTTTCCAAACCATCATACAAGGATGCTACTGTTGGGTTAAAGGAGATTGCAAAATTATTTGTGTCCAGCTAGGTAGAATCCAAGGCTTCCAGGATGCTTGTGCAGCTACTTAGAAAAATATCCAGACAACATATTCCAGAAGATTACTTCTCATAGTGACCTAAAACATTTACTACATGACTGGTCCTATTGTTCTCTATCAGTTAGCAAGCATTTCAGCTTCAGAGCAAGCACTAAGATGGTGGATAAATAGAAAATGGAAGGTGAAAGGATCAACTGACTTTACATTGTGCACCAAACCCTTTTTCAGAACAATTTTTCCCATACTGGCGAACAAGAAAAAATATTTCAGTTTGGTCCCTATTTTTCAACTCTTTAAAACTTTGCATGAGGTACTGGTTGGAAATTTTCAGCCCAGAAAGAAGTTTTTTCAGCTTTATTCCTTGCTAACAACTCTCTTAATGCAGGAGGTGTTGCATTAAATACAAGCACTCTGACCATCTTCATTAAATCCTCTAAAGTTACCAAGGCCCTGAGGTACAGTTGAATACTCAAATCCATGTTTTAATGAATATATCAAATCCTCTCCCATAGTCCATGCCAACAAATTGGGATACACAGTATACTGTAAACATATCCTAGTCAGGTGTGGATCATGCCATCAACACAAGAGCAACACATATCAAAGGGAAAATCGTCAAGTGCAAAAACAAATGAACAAAGGTCATAGAACAACAAGATGAAGATATGTATGAAGCTGAAAAACAAGATACATCCTCCATTTCCTATGGGTCACATGTCCACAAATTGAACACACGGGACATGTGATGACCGTGTTGGAAACACATGGACCACACCATTCACGAAGGACACTTGTGACACGAAAAAAAATAATAAAAAATAAAAGATCACAGAAATTCAAAAATATGGTGCACATGTATTCCAATGTGTAACTGGTGTAGTTCTATGTGTACCCCCATGCCATGTTTAGGGGGTCCACGTGTAAGACACAAGTATCCACATGTCCTTGTATCATGTGACTTAGGTACAAAAAAGCAACCCATTACTTTCACTAATGACAAAAACCAACACAGAGCTATATGGGAATGAAGAATGGAAGATGTAGACATATTTTCTGGTGACAAAACATGAGAATTTATTCTTAAATTCCCTATCTTAAAATAAGATAAACCTCCTGCACCACAGAATGAAGAGGAAGGGCATACTAAGAATTGAACGTATATTACAATTGATTAGATTTTCGAAATTCGAAATACAACAAAAGTGCTATACCAGGCAGAAGAGATATTGAAGGAATCTCGTGAACTTACAGGATTAAGAGAAAAAAATTTAGAAATATATCGACATATAACGATAACTGAGACAGCTCGACCAATTTTTAAGATGAGTCTTAGATTTACAAGGTTGAGCTTATTTTTTATCATGCAAGAAGCACATGGAAACAAACTAAATATGATTTTAGTGGACTATCAGTGAAGTAAAATGAGGAGATGCAACCCATTTGTTTAAAAAAGGACATAAAATAATTGAAAACAGAGACAGAGTAACTGTAAAGGAAACAATCAAAACAGGGCATTTGTTCCAAATTTCCAGCACTCATGGTAAACAACAATAAAATACTAAGCAATAATTTCACATCTAATGAATTTATACAAAGATTAAAAAAAAGCCTCATTTATGCATTATAGAAAAAACTAAAATGATGCTGAGAAATTCACACCAATCAAGGCTACAACATTTCCAAGTTTTTGTAGTCAAATATGTGAAGCAGAGGAAGACAATTCCCAACACTTTAAATAAAAGCACAATTTCACCATTAAGGTAAAGATGGTTGAGGAAGTTTGGGAATAATAACTGTTAGCAGAGGAAGACAAGTCGCAACTTACCCGTTATTTTCACTTGACAAAGTAATCCTAATTCCTTCAAGCTGGGAGTCGGCAAGTCCTTGAGGCTGCAAGTCCGATTGCAAGGTACTGAAACAGAAGGAAGGCAAGAGAGGGTCGTCGGAATATATGAGCAGGGGAACGAAGTGACAACCTGCAAAGAAGGTTAGTGCAAATGAATGTGGAGTATGGCCGAAGGGGTTAGATTGCCCGGGCAGAAGGAGAAGGGTACAAAAACAGGAGAGGGGAGCCATGAAAAGGTATGGCCACAGAGCAATTTCGTATGGAAGTATTGCATTATCTTTAACTCCCCCTTATCGAATTGTGTTGAAGTCTCCCAACAGTTATTGGAATGGAAAAATCTCTCCCTCATTAGACTGTGTTGAAGTCTCTTGACAGTTATTAGTATGGCAAAATGAGTATTGATTATGAAGGGCTGAGCAGAAGGGTCACACATCCCATCCGCAGCTGCTGTGCAGCTGGTAACGCAGCCGATTACCGGTGGAGTGGCCTCCTCTCGAATTCAAAACCTCTGTGAGCTCCATCCACAATCTGACAGCCAAAATAATGAGTTGGTCTTGTTGAATCAGAGGAGGGGAAACCAAAACTAAGGGAACTCACAGTAGATTAAATGGAAATGAAAACTAACAGCACGGCTAACAGCTGGTAACCGGGCTCCTCCCGAGCGCTAATAGCTGGAAAACCTACTGCGCATGTGTTAAGTCTCGAAAATTGTGGTTGGAGGGGCCAAGTCCAAATGCAGTATTTTTGTTGGTTGGAAGAGTTGCCTTATGTCAAAATTACATTGGCTGGAAGGGCGATAAGAAAGGCTTCTCATTGGCTGGGGTGTACAGTGTTTGCTCACCCCAAGCCAGGAAAGAGAACACCTTTAGGCATAATAAACAAAATCAAGTTAATTGTCAAACACTCTATTTCAAAATAAATTGTATATTTTTATTACTTCCATTTTTTATATATAATAGTAGCCATTTATTGGGACTAGTGTAATCATATAAATTAAATAACTAGTAAATGCATACAAACATTAATATCAAAACACTTCTTTTCTAGTGCATATCACATTACTAAAAATAAAAAAATTATAAAAATGATCTAAATTATAACTCTATTATTATTATTAACAATAATAATAATTAATATACAAGTTAAACATATATATGTTTTAAAA
>JAXQQM020083369.1:0-20225 GCA_034641835.2 Pinus albicaulis
GTGTTAAAGAATTAATCATTCGGTTAGAAATAGTTCTAGATTAGTTAGTGATTAGTTTCCAGATTCAGTTTATGCATAACTGTTTCTGAGTTGTATAAATACACATTTCTCCTTTCAATAAAGATGTATTGAGTTCCGTTGTGCTCTGCCATTCTCTGCTGTCTCCTTTGTTAATTTGACATGGTATCGGAGCCGAGAGTTGATCTTGTCGATCTTCTTTGTGAGTCTGTTTTTCTGTTTGTTGTTTGATCGTTGGAGAAGCAGAGAGTATTTGGGCGTCGTTTTGTTGGCAGAGTTACCAGAGAGAACCCTTGGCACGATCAACGACGGAGAGGGAGGTGAAACCATCTGGTGCGAGTTGAGAAACTCCTGCGTTTGCAGCGTTTGATGGAGGTGTGAGGAGACCCGTGGCATCTGTAGTGTGAAGGTTTGCCAATGATCGACCAGACCTCTCGCGTATGCAGTTCCGCTGCCAGCGTTATGAGATCGTTGATCCTAGTCCGGAAGGAGTCCGCTGCCAGCATTTTGAGATTGTTGATCCAAATTCCTCGCTCTTGTGGAATGATGCCCGAATTCTGAACACACAAGTGACCAGTCGACTGCACGTTCTGCCAACTTTGTTACATTCACAGCGTGAAGAGGAAGGCGATGACGCATTTTGGATTCTTCTCCTTTCTCAATATGAATTTCCCCAGTCAAGAAAATATTGGGTATGTTTAATAACTCTATGTTCTGCCTATCGCAACCGTGATTTTATTTGATAGTCTTTACTTTTCTCCGCCCTCATAAAGACACGATTCTCTGTAGTGAATATACAATTCTGTTGATTCCTTGGGTGTTCTATCTTTCTTGTAACTACAAACCATATGCTAGAATTTTACCGAGTTTGTCGCCCACCATTTGTGATGAACTCGTATTTAAACGACGCTCTACAATAGAGCTCTCAATGTTTACATGCGCCACCAGAATCCGTGTTCATGCTTAAATGACAGAAAAGGGGAAAATCATGAGCGATCCGTGTTCATGCAGCAATTTGTCCTAACAGAGCATTTGTTTTCAGCACTGTCAAAGAAAGACTTCAGTTTGCTGATTTTTGTAGGGATTTGTAACATTTGCTGGCTGTCAGATTGATATCAGCAGATGTTTATTTTTTTAAATTGGTGTCGGAAATATTCATAACAAGAAAAAAATAAAAAAATCCACACAACTCTGTTGGTTGTTGAAGCGGAAACCCCAGATTTAGTGGCTTTCGACGGAGAAGCCTACTGGCACCAAGCGGGAAGAAGGCTGAGCCCTACAAAATGTTGCTGTAGAAAAAGCCCTCGCCAGGGTTACACCGCGATGGAGACGAACTGCCGGTGTTGCCATTGCTTCTGCATCTTTCTTCGCATTCTTCATTGTTGTTTTAGGAAAAGCTTCGCAGAATTCTTGAGGAGCTTTTTGATGTTATGATATAATCTTGGCTTCGGCTGGGTTTTTTTTGTCAGTGTGGGGCGTTAGTTGTGGGTTTCGGTATTTTCGAGTTACTGAAGAGAAGGCCGAGGATTAATGAAAGTTTGGAGGCATTTAAAAGGTATTCGTGAAATTGGCCGAGGATTAATGAAAGTTTGGAGGCATTTAAAAGGTATGCGTGAAATTTTAAAGGCATTTAAAAGGAATGTTAAATGCATGAATGAAGATGGGCGTTAAAGTAATTCAGGAAAAAAGAAAGTCAAGAAAGTCTCGATTTCTTTAATCAGTTTTTTTATTGTCATATGAAATTCATATGGAAGAGAAAGCTCTTTTATTAAAGAAAGTTATTTTTAAAGGTTTTTAAAAAGGAAAAAGGTTTATTTAAAAGAGCATGAATGAAGTTGAAGTTTGCATGAATGAAGTTGAAGTTTTTTAAAAAAGAGAGAGGGCTGCAATTTTAAAAGGTATTTTTAAGCTTTTAAAGGATATGAGATTTTGTTGAGAAAAAGGAATTTAGATTAAAAAAAAAACTTAAGTTGTGAGAAAGTGAAAATGTTAAAGCCTTGTTAAAGCTTTGTTTTACTACATAAATTTTGGAAGTTTTTGGAAGCAGTATTTGATGGCATATGTAGACTCATTTGTTTGTGGAAGTCAAGAAAAGAGTTTGTTGAATCCCACTGTGTTCAGTCATGAGTGGATGATGTATGCGAAGAGTTGAATCCCACTGTACACAGTTACAAGTGGACGAAGATTTGTTTGTGGACCCCACTGTACACAGATACAAGTGGACGAAGATTTGTTGATAGTTGAATCCCACTGTACACAGTTACAAGTGGACGAAGATTTGTTGATAGTTGAATCCCACTGTACACAGTTATAAGTGGACGAAGATTTGTTTGTGGACCCCACTGTACACAGTTACAAGTGGACGGAGATTTGTTGATACCAGCAACATGGATTGCTGACGAAGATTTGTTGATACCAGCAACATGGATTGCTGATGAAGATTTGGTGATTCCAGCAACAGAGCTTGCTGACGAAAGTTTGGTGAAACCAGCAACACAGTTTGCTGATGATGACTAGTTGATTCCAGCAACACATCTTGCTGATGATGAGATGGTGAATCCAGCAATGCAACTTGCTGATGAAAATTTGATGGTTGATGTTAATTTTGATCATGAATTTTTGACTAATGATGATAGGTCGCAGATGATGCAACAAAAGTATGATATTGACGTGATGTTATTTGGTGAGATTTCCTCACTGCAGTTAGTGGAAGACAATCTGTTCGCAAAGAAAGAAGTCTGCAAAGAAAAAGCAGAAACAGAGAACGATGTAGAAGCAGAGAAAGAAGTGCAACAACAGAAAGCTGTTACTGCAGAGCAGAAAGACCAGAACCAATGTCGTTCTGAAAATATTTTGGATTCTGATATTGATTTTCAATGTGCAGGTACAGAAAATGATTATGAAGAAGAATTAAAGTTTATTGAAACATGGCTTGCAACACCATGTCTGAATGAGATCTACACAGAAGATGTAGAAATGAATGTTGAAGATGACATGCATGATGAACATGTCAATGAAATTTTCACGCATTGGAGTTTCGAAGAAATAAGACATTATTCTAGTATTATGTTGCAGCAGATTGATCATGAAAACCATAAAACGGAAGACAATATGTGGCAGCAGCCCACATTTCTTGAAGATGTCCAGGACATGCTTAGACAACCTGGAATAGTAAAAGACCTGCACCAGCAAATGAAAAGTCTGAAGTTTGAACAATACAATAAGACGAATATAAGGAAACAATTTAGAGGCTACAGAATTTGGAAGAAAAGAAGAAGAAAACCAAATCTAGTTGAAAGTCAAGAGACTTCTGTCTGACTTCGGAAATATAGAATGAATTTAAATGTCAAAAGTTAGGAATATAATAATGTAACCCTCAAGATTAAGAGGGGGTGTTAAAGAATTAATCATTCGGTTAGAAATAGTTCTAGATTAGTTAGTGATTAGTTTCCAGATTCAGTTTATGCATAACTGTTTCTGAGTTGTATAAATACACATTTCTCCTTTCAATAAAGATGTATTGAGTTCCGTTGTGCTCTGCCATTCTCTGTTGTCTCCTTTGTTAATTTGACAGTAGGTGATTGAGTAATTTTCTGTTCCTTTAATATGTGTGTTTAATTCATTTTAGAGAGACATTTGTGTAACTTGACACAATTTTTTCTCTCTTCAATCTACAGGTTAAGCATGGGTGTTCTTTCTCTCTCAAGCACTGTTATGTTAAGTTAAAGTTGTCTATCTTATTTAGCACTCCATAAATCTTCTGTATAGTGTTGTATGCATGAATGTCATGTGTAGTGTTGTGGTATAAATGTAATGTGCAATGTGTCGTCTGCAAATGTTTGGTTTGTGTGTCTGTGCATTTGTGGTAATTGAGAGAGAAAGCCCAGGCTCAGGAGATTCAATATGCACTGGTGGTTGAAGGGCCAACTAATGAAAAAATTATGCTTTCAGAGTGAGTTGGTGTGACTTTGTACTCATGCCAGTATTTTCTTGAATTATTTTTTAAATTCATTCCTCAACCTCTTTTATGCTTCCTTTTCTGATGGGTTGGGATTTTCTATACACGCGCTGGAGCAGAGTGTCCAATGCTTTTGGAGCAGAAGAGCTAGGGCAAGGTTTCCAATGCTTTTGGAGCAGAAGAGCTAGGGCAAGGTTTCCAATGCTTTTGGAGCAGAGTAGCTTGAGCATCGTTTCCAATGCTTTTGCAGAAGAGAATGAGAAGTTTCGAGGGCTTTGCAACTACCAGTTTCCACAGTTTCAATAGCAACAGAAAGATTAGGTTAGTATTCTTTGTGAATGTCCTTGTTCTCCCCTGTTTCTTGTTTCTTGTTGCACTTTACGAATATCTCTATGATATATTTACAGAACATGTTCATTGTAGAATAGTTATGCAAATTGAAACAAGTTTAGTCATCTATGTCGGTCTGTGTTCACATCTGCGTTGAGGATGTTGACATGTGAGGTGTTGGGTGGTTTTCCATGTAACAAGTCATGTAGCCATAAATATTTTTGGATATTGACCCATTTGTCTCTCCAAACCCCAATTCAGCTCTTCCTTTTGTCATTTCATGCCTCCAATTGTCCTATATCCATAATAGTTCCATAACCAGATGAATCTGGAGTTGCTTAAATAGTACTAGCACCAGTCATGGAACCAGTCATTTACGTAAAACTACCATTAGCTTCTCCTTGAGTAGCATATTATGCGTGAGTATATTTAGCAGGAGATTCAGAACGTGGTTCATTGAGTTGGGAGGCACCGCTCAAAGCCTTACACTGCAAAACCCTACAGAGTGAGATATACAGATTTGTGACAGACTGAGCCCTCTCTGTTGATAATTGTGCAATTTAGAAGTGACAGCAAGAAGAAACCCCGGAAATTCCCGCGTAGGGCTTATATGGAAATAAATGTTTGCTACATAGCATGCATATCTACATTCACGGGATTGATTTATTTATATTATGTATACATTCCATTAGCATTCACCAGATTGTTTTATTTGTATTATGTAATAAATTCAATTTTACACCTAGCTTGACCCTAATTTTGCTATGGGTTACGGATTCCCACTGTGATGCTTAGTGGAAGGAAATTGAACATAGGAGCTCAATTTTTGTTGCCTTGTGAATTGATTCCAGTGGTTCATATTAAATTTCAACGATATTAGTGCGTTGCATTCGGTTGTAATTGTAGATAGTAAATTTCTAAAGTTTTAGTGGAGGACAATGTGCAATTGCCAACAATTAGTCAATTTATAAAGAGTCTTTCTATTTACATGCATAACATGGGACAAGTACATGTACAAGTTTAGTGTGATGTTTAGTAGAAGGCAATACTAATTCGGTTTTGATAAGTTCAATCTATGAGCTATGCCAATTAGTAGTTTTGAATGCGAGTTTATTGGAAATTGTATAGGATAAATGTTGAAAGGCGAGAGAAGGTCATAAGTAGTTATGAGATGAACCCAAAACATATGCAATAGTGGACAATGGGAATGTCATGATGATGAGATCAAACAATGATACAACTTTGACAACGATCTCCTAAAACAAGTTTCAGGTAATCAAAAGATTCTTTTTTCCTCTCTCTTGTTTATTAATTACATTAAGAAGTTTTATTAATTATATAACAACCTTTATTTTTTCTATTAAATTTACACTGTAACATTTATTTTTACTTAAAAAAATATATATTTATATTTATGAAAATATGTGTTAATGGTTATTCATTATTTTATTTTATATATTAATTTGAAAAATAAGGATAAAATTTTTCATTCCTTATGCTTGTTGTGCCATTTTCTGACCAAGAAGACATAATATTTCGTTTGAGCCCAAACAGAGTATTAGGTAGTGAATATACATACCTTACCCCACCCTAGAGTTAGAACCAGGTAGATTTGGAATTTTATTTATTCAATTTTATTAATAAAAGCATGCTATTGTTATAGAAGTTAAAAGTTACCAAATGTGTTTTTTTAATTATTTATTTTCAATATGTTAAATTTTATTGTTATTATATTAAATTTGTTAATTATATTATATTTTGATAGCTTTATTTAATAATATTGTATTAATGTTTTTTTCTTGATCTTTATATATAATATACAAAATAGAATTTTTTTTTTAATAATAAATTTAATTATGTTACAAGTTATTAGGAAGGATTTGTATTCTAACAATATCATTTCAGTGTTTAATGTTGCAGAAAATTTATCAATGCCAAGTTGTTCTTGAGTGAATCTGAGTTGTGTTCCTTCTGTTCATAGTTTTCATGACCTTTAGTTTTTATAGTAACTCCAATATGCAAAAACATAAATATACCATGTTATTTTAATACTAATTTATAAACATGTTTTAAACATCTTCCCGATACATTGCCCAAAAATGACAAAATGAATCTTATTTACATAAATTATATAACAATTATAACCTAAATTTATTTATATTTTAATTTTTTTTTTAAATAAGATTTTGATTTGGTTTTGATTTTATTTATTTATTTATTTATATATTTTTATTATAACTATGTTATTATGATATTTGAAGTATACTATATTTTTCCTTCTTTTCATATATATATATAAATAAACAAGTATATTTCAATATTTTTATTGATATTTTTATAAATTTAAATAAAATACTAATATATATTTTTAGAGTGTTTGCAAATATTTAAATATTTTTATTATTTATTTGTATGAATTTATTATATCTAAATTTTTATGTATTGGTTTTATTATTTATATACAATAAATATATATATTCTCGAGTGCTTGCTTACATATATAAATTTATGAAAGTATTCTGGTTATAATGTATGTTTTAGATTTTTTATTTTGTATGTATATGAATGCATTGTTTTGAGAATTGAAATATTGTCTTTATTAGTTGCATTGTCATAGTTAGAATATATTTGTTGTGATTTTTATTTTTGAATTTATCAATGAACGAGATGTATACTTCTATATGTTGTGTGTGAATGAATTATTGAGATTTTTTGCATTATTTGTATGTACTTGTTTGAATTGTTTACTGTTCTATGTTGATGAATGTCTCATGTTGCATGCTTTTGACTATTCTTTCATTGTTTATTTGTATGTATATGTGTGTATTTCTTGAGTATGCCTTGAATGTTACAGTAGCGGTTTTAGTGTTTCTATGTATATACATTTAATTATTTTTAAGAGTTCGTTGTATTATCTTGGATGTTTTTCAGTATTCCTTCTTTATTCTCTTTGTGTGTGTATCTTTTCAGTATTCTTTCATATGGGTATTATTTACTTGTATGTGCATGAATGTATTATTTGTTGTATTTTTATGAGAATTATTTTACTTTGTATGTACTTGTTTGAATTGTTTACCCTTCTATGTTGATGAATGTCTGACTTTGCATGATTTTTACTATTTGATTTTGAATATTCTTTCATTCTTTATTTGTATGTATATGTGTGTATTTCTTGGGTATGCCTTGAGTAGTGGTTTTAGTGTTTCTATGTATATACATTTAATTATTTTTAAATGTTGGTTGTATTATCTTGAACTTTTTTCAGTATTCCTTCCTTATTTGCTTTGTGTGTGTATCTTTTCAGTATTCTTTTGTATGGATATTCTTTACTTGTATGTGTATGAATGTATTAGTTTTCGTATTGTATGAAAATTATTTACTTGTATGAGCTTTATATGTATATGAATCAATTATTTGTTGCATTTGATGTGTCTTGTTTACATGTATTCATTGTGTGCGTATGAATCTACTATTTGCTACCTTTGTATGTGATTTATTTACTTGTATTTTATGTATGTGTATGAATACCTTCTTCGTGTGTATATGAATATATTCTTTGGTAATGTGTCTTATTTCCTTGTATTCTATGTATGTGTATGAATTTCTTCTTCATGTGTGTATGAATCTAAATTCCAATGTGTCTTCTTTATTTTTACTCTTTCTATGTGTATGAATATATTCTTCATGTGTATGAATCTATTCTTGGCTACATTCCTACCTGTGTCTTGTTAACTTGTATTTTTTGTATGTGTAAAAATGTATTCTTCATGTGCGTATGAATCTATTCTTTTCTACATTTGTATGTCTTCTTTGTATGTGTATTTGTAGGAATCTTTCTTTATTACTATTGTATATATATTATTTACATGTAAATATATTAGTGTGATATGTGAGAATATATTTTTTTAATTTTTATTTATATGATTATAAATATACTATCATTATTTCTACGTATTAATATATTATTTTGAATATTGATTTATAGATATATTAGTTTAAATAATAAGTTATAAATATATTAGTTTAAATATTTTTTAAATTATTATTATTATTATTGTTGTTGTTGTTGTTGTTGTTTTGATTGTTTTATTTTTCTTTTATTGATATTTTAATTAATTTATTATTATTGTTATTGTTATTATTTATCTTTTTTCTATCTAAACTTTGATAATTTTAAATTGGAAAATAATATACTTACTACAATAACAGTAAAAGAGAAATAATATTATCCCACAAGTTACAACTCAATCAACCATTATCATGTTATAAAGTATCATGCAAATCATGAAGCTAATAAGAAAAAGAAAAATGACATAACATTTATAACAACATTTCCCCGATGTGGGTGTTGAATAGCGGGTCATCGGTGGAGGTGTTGGAGAGCAACATGTGGTATTGCCACTTGCAAGCACCTGATCATTGTACTCCTCCCATAAATTCGATAGCAGGCGATGATATGATGTCTTCTCCTCCCTCGAGCTACATTTACTCTGCGTGATTTCCAGCTTCCATGGATTTCATGCTTGCCAGCTTCTATTATGCTACTACTGCCTTTAATTCTCCTCGGCACCCCCACTCTACTCCTCAGCTTCATCTCCGCTCCCAAATTGTTGTCCAGACCGACATTCGCGCTGGCCATTCCTCACCCTGCAGTGACGCAGAGATCACCACTCCACATGACCATTTTTAGCCCTCTCCACTCTGTGCCCAGACCTTGTTGCCTACCCGCCCAGCCTTCTCCTCTTCGCCATCTCAGTCCTCCGAAAATTCAGGTTATCACTCAGGATTCCACAGGCAGACCATGATCCTTAGGCAATGAAAGCTCTGCAGATGTGGGGGCGGTGAAGGAAGGAGCAGTAGTGGTTTTCACAGTGGTAGAGGTGGTGTAGGAAGGGGTAGTAGCAGTAGCAGAGTTGATTTGGCTTATTCACCATCAATAATAAATAAGGCCAGTTTTAAGTTCAATAGCGCCTTGGACAAGCCGCACATCACAAAAATGATTATAGTGGTATTTTAGGAAGAGCCCTCCGATGCTGCTAGCTCTGGCTCCCGGAAGCGTAGGCGGAAATCAAATATCTCGGTAAAGCCTCCCCCTGCTACCAGAAAGTCCACCGCCCTTCCGGTGAAGCCAAGCCTCAGAGCTTCTAGTAGTGCAGGGACGAGCAGCGATAGCTCTGCAAGTGAGGACTCGGAATGGAAACATTCCAGTTCTCCCTCCTCTTCAGAACACTTAGCCCCAGATCATGAAAACAAGGTTGCGGATGCCCTGGATGAAGACTACAGCTGCCCTATCGTGGAAGAAATTCCACCACCTGATGTGTAACACCCCCAAGTTCTATGCTTTTCAAATTAGACATTTGAACATACATCCCATAGGGGAGTGGAACCCAATGGATAATTGTTATGTGGATATGGTTAAATACTTAATTATGAAAAATAAATAAAATATTGTGCATGCACCATGACCATATGAGAAAGTGAGATCATATTCCTAATCCATGAGGTGATGGAAAAGGAAAAAATACTTTCCCCAAATCTTTCAAAAATCCTTGAAAGAAATTATTTCTAATTAAGATTTTTGAGGAAAAATCTAAATTTCCCCAATGAAGAGGAGTAGTTGGGAAGAGGTGAGAAAAAGCTGGAAAAGCTCAGGAAAAGCTTAATAACCTTTAAAGAGTCCCCCAAAATGGGAAGCCTAGGCTAAGCAGAGACAAAACATCACGATACACGGACGGGGGGTGGGAAACGACTTTGGAAAGCACGAAAGCAAATAGTATTCCCGAGCAGAGATTGAGAATGGCAAGGTGGGGAGGATCTACTGCTCGGGGGTGAATCACAGGAGATAAAAGAGGATTCTAAGGTTGGGAGGGAGGCTGACCATAGTAGAGGTGTGCATGCATACATTTTGGAATATCATGCAATGCAATGTTAATGTATCTACGTTTTTATGATGTTATATTCCTTTATGCAATTTATGGAATTGTGATGTTATATTCCTTTATGCAAATTATGAAATTGTGATGTTATAGTCCTTTATGAAATTTATGAAATTGCAATGTTATAGTGCATTATGGAAGGTATGAATTGTATGTTAAGTTGCAGTATGCCACTGTTAGATGGGTTAATGGTTCAGTAAATTATGTAATTGAAAATACCACTATTGACAGTAGAGACAAATGGTTGGGGGTGGGTATGATTACCTGGAATTAATGAGATTTGAGATGATAGATTAGGTAAAACAGCCAATCTAATAACTATGTATAGGTATAGCTTGATATCTTTGAAAGGAGTATTTAAGTTCTGTGTGTAGAAACAGAAAAAGGTAACAAACCAGTAACCATGAACAGTAAGTTCCAAACAACTAAACCTATCATATAATACGGATGGCACAGAATCCCCTGTAACCACTAACAGAAAGTAAGAAACAATAACCCTGTGATAGTCGTATAGGGTTCAGTATGTATGTTCCAATGGAGAGAATGGTAACAGTTAGAATTTAAATTATTCTATTAAATGTAAGTGTAATCATCTGAAAGTAGAAGTTGAACCCTAATTAAGGACGAAGATCTAACACCTGAAATTCTACACTATCCAGTGCAGTACTCTCTACCACCAATTGATTGAAGCACGAGGATCTGTTTCCTAGTTTCACATGGAACAGCTGAATCTGTGCCAGAATGTCACACATGTTGCATGGTTATAACAATAAAATAAGGGGGAAAAGCCTGTTACCGTCTATTGTGTACTAACGATCTGTGTGAGGAAAGATGGTAGGCATGTAAATACCATGAACGAACATCGTTTACACATCCATAGAACTCTTTGGGAAAGTTCTGGAGAAATGGTGAGTGAATGCGTAGAGATATAGTATGTGAGGAGGCATACATATATACTTCGATCTTTAAGGAACTTTAACATATGGAAAATATTAGCAGTAGGAAGTTTGATGAAGGGCCTAGTGATCATCCTGCACAGAAAACCTGAGAAATACAAGGTAAAATATGTAGATATATAAGTCTACTATATGAACTGAGAAGAGGGGAGGTTAAGCCCAAAAATCCTCATGGAAATTCTTATATTCCAGGGCTGTCTGTAAGTACTGAAAAGAATCTAAACCCCGGATAACAGTCTGCATTGTAGGTGATTCAGTATAAAAACTATGACATTACTAAATAATAACAGAATCCCATGGTATAGAAAAAAAAAAAAAATGGGTTTGGGAGACGTGACAAATGGTATCGGAGCCCAAGTTGAGAAAACTGGGCAAGTTGGGTGCTCACTCAAAAATGTTGAGTTACTGTACATTGAATAACACTAAGTTACAAACCATGATTAAAGAGAACAAGTTGTGTGTAGATCCTAATATGGATTTCAAAATATTAATGAAATATTAATGAGAAACTCCTAAGACATTTACAAAATTAACTATAGGCAGTTTTCATTTAAGGCTGAGGACAACGAAGAAAAATTTATTTCAGACTTGTGTAGGTGAGAAATGGAAGTTAAAAAAAAAAAACAAATCCATGCTTTAATTTTGCGAGAAAGGAATGAGAAAGTGTTTCTGCTAGAAAAGTAGCAGATGTTTCAGGAATTACAAGTCTAAATGCTATAATATATTATGCAAAATTTAATGATACAAATATGTTGAAGTGGAGGCCTAGCAAGATCTTCTTGATGATGGAAATCAGTTGCTGAGACATTGTGGAGTTCTCCGCTTGTAAGATTCATATCGAACCGCCCCCATGTGCTGTTTAGTTGTATTCCAGAAGTCTATAGAGTAGAAACTCCAGAAACTCTAAACCATGGTCGGTCTAATTCTGAAGTTATTTAGTCTCTATAGATGATTAATTTTTGTTGTGTTCCCTGTAGACACAAAAATGATATTATATGCTTATGTGTATGCTAGAGTAACATTATAGCAGAACTAAAGTTACATGGTAACAATCTAAAAAGATGAAAGTGAGAGGTTAGTATATGATTTTCGAAATTGTGCTAGAACAAAAAAAATAATAATAATAACTTTACTCTATAGGATTGTGATAACAGTCATGAGTGTATTTTCAAATCTATCCTTACTCCTGGAAACCAAATATTACAGCAAAGGACCTAATTTATAATTACTGTCCTCTAGTCAAGCACTATTGAATACATATAGGGGTGCCTAAAAAGGAAAATAGAGTTTAGGAGAAAGGACTCTAGAGTGTGGATCTTGAATTCTTATTAAACCACAAAGGAAATCTACACTATAGAAGGATTATCGCATCCATAACAATGATAGAATATTTGGTTTATAATTTCATCTCTAACCCTTGAGATAAACATTAGGGAAATAGAGTGGATCTATGCTTAATGTATCACATCAATTGAACTTTCGACTACTTCTATTTATATACCATTAAAACACTTGGTATATATATTAACAAGTTTCGAAGCATTACACAATTACATTCGTGCTAACCCCAATTACAAATGAACCACAGATATATATATGAATTCTATATGTCCCAAGGACGAAGTTAAATGAAATTCAAATACATATAGATATACCTAAAAAGAAGAATATAATTTAAGAGAAGGGTGAGTATCGAGTTCATTTCTAACCCTCGAAATTTATATTGTGGCAAAGAGTTTATGCTAGGTCTAAAACCTAATCGCAATCTGTCATGGTATACAAGTATATTCTTCTAAAGTTCCAAGTGCGCACTTAAGCGCTTAACCAATAGGAAAGTATAACAGGTAGATTTCAAGAAATTATAGATCCCCACGTACTCTAGAGAACGACTTATATATAAGCTAACAGGAAATATTAAAACAAAATTGATACGGAGATATATGAATCTAACCCTCTACATTACAAGTGACGAGGGGTGAGTAAAACAATATATATATTAAAATGATACATATATATATATATGCAAATTCCTATGTGGAAAAAAAAAAAAAAAAAAAAACGAGTGGTTATGTAGTTAACTACATTAAAACATGATTGATAGTAATTATATTAGACGCAGATGTAATTCACATAAAATATTTTACGTAAACCTTTCATTGGCACGTATAGGTGAAACCAAGTTTAATCACGAGATTAAACTGTTATTACCCGGCATGTATCACCTACAATAATAAAACACTTTTGGTAATTACGCAAAGAAAACCAGGGACGACAACTCAGTTGTCATGACCGGTCCGTAATCTTTCTGAAACGAAAATTGGTCAATCGATATGCAGAAATATCAAAGGCGAGAACGAGGTTCTGATTGGAACAATGAATCGATTTGGTGAAAATAAGCAGGCAGTAAGTAATATAAATCGGTTATGGTTTGTAAATACCATAACCAGAAAAAAAATTTGCGCTATTGGCATCAATCCATATCAAACACGACCATTAGGAAAAACACCTATGTGAGTGAATAAAGCATTTCTTAACAAAATTCTTAATAAAGAATAAGAAAAGCTGTTTAAAAAAAAAAAAAGCTGCTTTCTTCGTCGAGCATCATGGCTCGAATAGTAGCTATTAGAACCGTCTCAAAAAAAAAAAAAAAAAAAAAAAAGTTATACAAATCTGAATCATGGAAAATCGAGTATCACTAAACCGGAAAACAAAAACATATCAACAGCAGGGAGAAGGGGCATTAATCGGGCCAACCTAACCAGAAGACTAAAGTGTTCCGGTGGAGGCTAGGTATCCATGTCTTCGAGGGGGCACAACGCGAGAAATCAACGGAGAATGAGGAAAGAAATTGGTATTCGGACGGGGTTATATTCCCATTGCCGAAACCTAATCGGACTGTTGTAGTGATAGGCAATCGTTCAGGTGTGCAGTATTGGCAGTCAGAACAGATCGAAGAATCCTAAGCAAGGACGATAAACATATCAGGGGGGATTGGGCGGTAAGAATGAGAACGGAGCATGGTTCGAGGGGCATATGGGGGAAGCAGGCAAGGTTACCCTACTGCAATCAACTACATGCACTCACGACGGATTAGATCTTGTATCAATCCCAAGAGATCAGTACCGGCGACGTGTCAAACAGCTGGTTGGCGGATATGAACGGATCACCAGGAAATCTACAATGCGGAGGTGTTACAGCCTGTAAGACCGTAACCATCATCGCCACGACGTTCCTGCTAATTAATAGAGCCATTTTTCTTCTTCACACGCCACCGCCAAGAGGCTGAAAACCTACCCCTCCACGGAACCCAGTGTTACCGTGTGACGCTGGAGTTTTACAATCAGTCACCATCACAAGGAGGATGAGTAAGATAAACCACAAAAATGGAAAACACCTATATGGTACTGACAAAGCCAGAATCCGACGCGTTGGCGCCGGTCTCAATCAGTAAAGATTGGGCAGGCGAGAGAACGCGTGAGTACACGCAGGCACGCCGACTGTCACACAAGAGTTCGGAGTGGTTGAAATTGAAGGGCTGCGTGATACAACTGCGTGGTTGCAAGAGTTCGGCCCTGACAAATGCAACGCACCATATTTATGAAATCGGTTAGCCGAAATGGATTGTGGTAGACACGTAGCACACGTGTATGAAAAGAACAATAATAAAAAAAAAAAAAGCAAGATTTTAATTATCAGCGAGACACGGATATTAAATCACTACGGCGGAGAGTAGGTCATATAGTCCATCGTTCATCTTCCAGGACTGTGCTCTTAAAACACGGCAATGATATGCAAACACGACAGCGATATATAGATATATATGGAGATGCATTGCATAAATATATAGTGTCCTTCATGGTCCAGAAAACAAATTAACGCCATTGATATTGAGACGGCGATGAATTAGCATGCCTAACGTTTGGTGACATGATCCATTCAAATATACACAAACAGGTGAGTGTTATATCTCGCACATAAGGATTCTCGACCGTCATACATTATGGCGCTTTTCAAATTAATTATAAAAATAAAAAAATAAAAAAAATTTTGGACATATATGTATTATATACAAATAGATGCAATATATATATATGCATGCTCGTGGAAACTAATCGTGAACAAGGAATTACACGAAGGTGGTTTTGCTTCAGAGATAGTCTTAGGTCAAGGGTAATCAATTGTGAATATGAAAAGTGCATTGTTTAGCGCCCCTAGCGCATTAGAGCACCGCATAGTAATACTAAAGATTGGACTTAGATGTATATGTTCGTTATATGCAATTACATAAATTACATAAATTATGTTCGTTATATTAATTATATAAATGGCACATAGGATAGGTGGTATAATTATGTATATAATGACCTCTACCGATACCTATATCTATGGTGACTAAGGATATTAACAAGATGGGAGTTAGTTTTATATATATGTGGATACATAGAGATATGGGCGTAATATGTAATGAATTCAAAAAGATATGGGTTGAATGTATAAAGTGATAGAAAAGGTTAGTGAAAGGGATGTATATCCATATAGTTTAGTGAAAGAGAACCACCCCTCTTAATATCATAAAAGGATGTATTATATATATAGAACAGGTATATATAGAAATATATACACCTTGATATATACGTGGAGGTGGTATACAGCGCACTTTAAAAATTTTAGAAGTAGAATGGTATAGGCCTACATATATACGTATAATTATATATGTGCATAGATAAACCATGACATATATGTTGGAGTTAAGAAAGAGGCATTTTAGACTTCTATAGGTATGAGATTGGATATATATACCTATATAGAAATATATATATATATATATGCATAGGATTTGTAAAATGGCACTTTAATTTGATCTATTACATTCCACTTTAGTGAATGCAATAAAGTGCATGAAGGGAAATTTTGAGAGTGAAAATCTATCATATGGGTCAACTTGTAATTAACTAGAAGTGGAAAAGTTGCTAGTAGAAAATGAATACTTGTCAAAGCAAGAAAAAATAAAAGGGATTATTTTAAATTATGCATAATGTATATATGGTAGCATCTTCAAAAAAAACTTTGAACTTATATATGAATATATAAATATAGGGATATATATATATATATTCATATGTTCATCAAATTAATATTACCAAGGCTATATATATATATATATATATATCATGTTTACTTATACAATAAGGTTTGGAAATATATATGATATATACAAACCTAGTGGATATATATATATGCTCATGAGATGTATATTTCCAAAGGCTTGAGAGATAAGTAGTATAGGAATAAGTGGAAGATGTATCCTATAAATAAGGCATGTATACTGCTATAAAAGAAAAGAATATTGAAGTACAAGTTTAATTTCCATTAAATGGTTGATTTAGTAATTGTGGAACCATTACATTGAGTTAGGCAGGAATGAATCAAGGGAGTAGAGAATTAAATTTACTACATTAGATTACTTAAGGAAGAATATTCTTGTGATAATGGAAGAATGATTCTTAATTATTTATTTATATTCTTCCAGTTGGTATATTTTATAAGTTTAGAGATAATGAGTAAAAGAATTGGAAAAAATATGGAGGGATATTTCTCTCATAAGAAAAAGAAAAAAAAACAAATACAGATTTAAAAATAGAATGCTTTTCTGCATTAAAAAAAAAAAAAAAGAAGGAATTCTTTTATGACTCAGGAAAAAGTTGGAATACTTTTATGATTTATAAAGTCTTTTCCATTTTAATTAAAAGTAAATGCATAAATTCTGCTGAGTCTTTGAAAAAGGGGAAACTGTGTCAAATTTATTTTTGGCATTATCAAGTATTAATGTTTGTGAATGTGATGAATTATAGAAATTTCATTTATCACCTGAAAAGGAAACATCTGTTTACTATAAATTTTACTTAGGGTAAATTTTAACAAAGTTAATTTCTTGAGTATTAATTTCAAAACGGAGAGAAATGATGTGAAATCATACATTTCATGAAAGAGCAGGAGAGGATGAAATTTTCCAAATGGACTTTTCAGGTGTTAAAACCACTTCGGCTCAAATTTCTTCACGTAAGTTTTGAACTAGTGAATACAATTCATAAAAGAGGCTAGAAGAATTGAATTAGAGACATTATTAACGAGTCTAGTTATTACTAATTAAATTGATTGGTTAACAAAAATGAAAAGATACTAGAAGTACAGCTATAAAATGAGAAAGGGTAAGTATAACCATGCATATGATACAATTGTTTTCTCTCATTTATGAGTACTAATGAAAAAGTTGAAAAATTGTTTAGCCAAGTGTGTAACAGGAAAATTGGGCACTCTGGAAACAAAGAGGAAAAAGGTGAAGATAAATCACCTAGAAAATCCAGAAAAAGCTGAACTGGACCAAGTTGAGTGAAGAATATCACTGAAAAAAAACAAGAAAGGATAAGTAGTGTACTAAAAGTGCACTAAACTATTATGAACCTGAACGGTTTGATTTATAACTGAATTTCTTAAGTTATTGAAATGCAGAATGCTGTTGTGAATTATCAATTATATGTACCTGATATTACTTACATTGGTATGAATTGTGGACAGAGAAACCAGAATAAAAGATCTTCCAGACAGACTTTTTGCAAAGAAGTAGGAAGAAAATCAACTGCATAAGGCATCAGTAAATAGAGTGGAAGCAGGAGAGTACTCTGCTAGAAACTAATAGCTTATAAATTAGCCCTACCATTGCTTATTAAATTTCCTGATATGTTTCATGTCTCCTTGTTGGAGAAAAAAAAAAAAAAAAAAAATTTGGTGCATGATGCTTCTCACATGATTGATTCGAATGTGGTCCAGGTGGAACCAGAAGAAGAATTTCCTTCCAGAGTCGCTTCAAAGATGAAAGCCGGAAGAAATGGAATTTCGAAATCAAACAGTAGCTAGAGTAAAAGGTGCAGTGGAGCACTTTACTGCTGAAAAGCTACATGGAACAGAGAAGCTAAGATGATGGAACATCATTCATAATTAAGTTCAAAATGAACTAAGTCGATAGTTGTCAAAACCGAGGACGGTGTTTATTTTCAGAGGGGGAATATGTAACACCCCCAAGTTCTATGCTTTCATTGGGCATTTGAACATAAATCCAAAGGGGAGTGGACCCCAATGGATAATTATTGTGTGGATGTGGTTAACTATTTAATTATGAAAAGTAAATAAAATATTGTGTATGCACTATGACCAGATGAGAAAGTGAGATCACATGCCTAATCCATGAGGTGATGAAAAAGGAAAAGACTTTCCCCAAATCTTTCAAAAATCCTTGAAAGAAATTATTTCTAATTTAGATTTTTGAGGAAAAATCTAAATTTCCCCAATGAAGAGGAGTAGTTGGGAAGATGTGAGAAAAAAGCTGGAAAAGCTAAGGAAAAGCTTAAAGCAGCTTTAAAGAGTCCCAAAATGGGAAGCCTAGGCTAAACAGGAATAAAGCATCCTGAAATTCTGGACGCAGAATTGGAAACAGGCTTTGGGGAAAGCACAGCTTAAATAAGCTGCTCCAGAACAGATTGAGGTTAGTCTGTTCTGGGGAGGATCTCTGCTCGGGGGTGAATCCTGGGAGATAAAGAGGATTCTATGGTTGGGAGGAATGGTCATAGTAGAGGTGTGCATGCATACATTTGGAGATATCTGTAAGTCTGTGTTAAATGTATCCCTGTTTTATGAAATTGTGATGTTATATTCCTTTATGAAAATTATGAAATTGGGATGTTATATTCCTTTATGCAAATTATAAAATTGTGATGTTATATTCCTTTATGCAATTTATGAAATTGTGAGGTTATAGTCCTTTATGCAATTTATGAAATTTCAATGTTATAGTGCATTATGGAATGTACGAATTGTATGTTAAGTTGCAGTATGCCACTGTTAGATGGATTAATGGTTCAGTAACTTATGTAATTGCAAATACAACTATTGACAGTAGAGACAAATGGTTGGGTGTAGGTATGAGTACCTGGTAATAAGGAGATTTGAGATGATCGTTAGTTAACGACAAAATCCTAACTTAACTATATACCTGTAGGTATGGAATTTGATATCTTTGAAAGAATTATTTAAGGATTACGTGATACATAGGAACAGAAAATGGTAACAAACCAGTAACCATGAACAGTAAGTTCCAAACAACTAAACCTATCATAACAATATGGATGGCACAGAACCCCCTGTAACCAATAACAGAAAGTAAGAAACAATAACCCTGTGATAGTCGTATGAGGTTCAGTATGTATGTTCCAATGGAGAGAATGGTAACAGTTGGAATTTAAATTATTCTATTAAATGTAAGTATAATCATCTGAAAGTAGAAGTTGAATCCTAACTAAGTACGAGGATCTAACACTAGGGATTCAAAACTATCCAATTCAGTATTCTCTCCTTCCCTTGGAGTGAAGTAAGAGGAGCTGTTTCCTAGTTTCCATGGAAATGTTGAATCTGTACCATAGTGTCATACATGCTGAATGGTTATAACAGACAAATAAGGGGGGGGGAAAAGCCTATTGCAAAATCTATTGTGTAATAACAGTCTGTGTGAAGGAAGATGGTAAGCATGTGTAAAATACCATGAACAGAGCATCTGGTTACCATCCATAGAACTACTAGAAAAGTAGTGGAGCAATGGTGGTGAATTGCGTAGAGATAGATGTATGTGAGGAGGCATACATCTATACTTCGATCTTTGGAACATATGGAAAATATTGTGACATGACAAGCTGGGAAGTTCGATGGAAAATTTAGTGATTTTCTACTGACACAGAAATACAATGTAAATATAGATATATAATCTACTATATGAGCGAGAGGAGAGTTGGCCCAAAAATCCTCAAGTTAATAATGAGTGGCAAAATCTTGAAAAGAATCTAAACCCGGATAACGATGCACGTGTGAGTGATTCAGTATAAAAACTATGACATTACTAAATAATAACAGAATCCCATGGTATAGAAAAAAAAAAAAATGGGTTTGGGAGACGTGACATGATGGCAAACAACTTGAGAA